>JANHGB010043228.1:49510-67249 GCA_026283785.1 Coracopsis vasa | reverse complement strand
GGGCTGGCTGCCAATGGCTGCTTGGTGAGAGGGGGCGGAGCCAGCCCCTGCGGCTGGGCGGTGGTGCAGCGGGGTCCTTCCATCCGCCCAGAGCCAGGGATCCTGCCGGTTCCACTCGGCATCGGCCTCACCGTGCTGGCCTCCTTTAAGGCAGAGAAACAACCACCTCATTTCCAAACTTGCAGCACCTCCCAGGCAGAAATGGAGATGGTTATGCTATGAGTTCAGCTAGCATAAACACATAAACCATATCGAGTGCTTTGGAAATCAGAGCAGTAACTAAGCAGAAGTGAGACAATGCAACGTTCATGTCTATGATGAACCTTTCCCCTTCTTTCCTCTTGTTCTAGTTATCCTAGCTTGTCACAGCTCTTACACACTGGCACAAGACAGCCCTAAACCTATTCTCCATTACTGCCCTTCAAAAGGGAAAAGCAGTTCTGTAACTGCATCTAAACTCTTGGTGGTACAAGCTGACTTGGATCAAGGTGACAGACTAGCCACTGAACAGAACTGCACCTAGACAGTAATAATACAGAGGCAGTCTTGTGGTACAGCAGAACATCAGTTTAATCAGATGAAATGGGAACCAACCTACAACTTCAGGAAGGTTTCAAGTCATAGAGATTGGCTGGTTTTCTGGTTAGGCTACTTTGGAGAACTGAGGAATCTAAACACAGAATAGCCTTAACTTGCTTGAGCCATTGCTGCAGTAATGTGATAATGGCTGAGCTAATGCAGCTCTAGCACTGACACATTCACAGCTTTGTATCATGCCACAAGGACAGTAAAATGCACATCTGGTATGTGGCCATACCAGCTTGCTTGGAACAAGCGCAGAGGTATTAGTGCTCACTAGAGTGTGGCACAGAATTGCTCAACCCCTGCCTCCCGTGTAACTCCAGTGGGGTTACCAGCAGGAACTTGTTTATCACTGAGTAGTGGGGTGATGGAATCTGGGCTGGCCTTCATGGGTTGTTCTTTGTTGTGGTTTTTGTGGGGGTTTTTTGCCATTTGGTTGTTTTTGAAAAGCACTCTAGACAGATTTAGGCAAAAGGTCAAAACCAGGAGCTGTGACTCCTTCTTACACCCTTTTTGTCGAGGTCGCCAGCTGCAGATTCTAAGCACAGAACCACAACCACTCTTATTTTGTTATGTTTCCCCAAAAGCTTCAATTAAAACAAAATACAAAACCAAACATTTAAACTAGAAATCTTCTATGGGCTAGAGCATGCCACAGTGCTAGTCAAGAAAAGCAGTGATCAGAATCTAAGGGCATGAGAAGATATGTGAACTTTTTCCCTTTTCACTCAAAAAATGAGTAAATTTTAGCTTGTCCTTCATGTAACACTTGACTTTATCATCAGTCTGCGTATTTCAGTAACTAAGGGACATGTACTCCAGCAGTTTGAGAGAGAAGAATGAAAGCATACACTGTAAGGTGGTGCATGACTCCAAACCAGAGTTTCAAATAAGCCTTTTTCCACAGTCATCTCAGAGGTCATGGTTTACTGGGAGGAGGAAAAGCTGAAGGGGTGTGTGTGTGAGAATAAAAATACTTCTATCCTTATGCTTGCTTAGTAAAGACCATATATTGACCAGCCACACAAATGCACCCTGCAATCACAACACAAGCTATTATCTGGTTAATGACCTTGCAGGATGAAGAGGTTATAACTAATTTTAAGTTCAGTTTTCTTACCCATTCTGAAGTCAATGTATCCTTCTCCACCGCTTATCACCAACATTGATTTTAAGGGACTCTGGTTGAAGGACTCTTGGGCCGCTTTATCAGCTGCTAGCTCTGTTCCACCACTACTGTTTTGTGGGCAAACAACCTGACCTGTATCAAAAAGAGAATATATTTTTATGTCACATCCTGCAGAATACCACTGTTTCTATCTGGTCACTAGATGACATAATACCTAATGATACATTTAACTTTGGAGTCTAGTATCAATCAGCAAGGGACAGAGCTTTGCTCCGATTTCATCTCTCTAAAGAGATGAAGAATTTGTTCAGGTCAGTTCAATGGAAATCAAAGAATAAAATGCCTCCTAATGGTTTTCACAGCACAGGCATTCAGATCTAGAGAATGACATTAAAACAGGCTTAAAGCCTTTCAGATACACAACTGAAATGATTCAATGCATGTCAGCCCACCAGGCAAACTTCTGTCACTGACTTGCAGCACACAAGGTGCACAGAAGTGGTGAGAGGGCATTCAAACAGCACTGCAGCTTCTAGGCAACTCTTTGCTTTTTCAACTGGTAAGTCTTTCCTCTGGGGGCTACTCTCTCAGTAGCTCATCCTTACTGCATGGTATCAGCCTCTTAAAGTGGACATTAATTAGCAGTTGACTGCTTTCTTAATAGGCAAGTGCTCCCTTATCACAGTACCTTTTGCCCAGATGGAAGCAAAGCACTTCTTTCTTTGTGACCAAACCCTTCTCCTCCCATTAAACAATACTGCACTTAGGAGTCAGACAAGTCTTGCAAATAAAAGATAAATTGTTTCTGACTGCATGATTTCATACACTTGCTATCTCTGCCTAAACCCTACATTTAACTAAGCAAATGAGGGCAAAAAAAGAAACTGGATTGGAAGAATGGTAATAAAACCTCACCAGGCACTGCCACAAAGAATTTAACAGCATCACGGTGCCCGTGGAAGCAAAGCTGTGCATGTGCCATTGAACAATATGGTATGAATGTTCCTGGAGTCACTTTGTCACTGTTTTCATCGCCATATACACGTATTACACTCCCCGGACGGTTTCCAGAGCCTGCTGCTGCCTTATTAGCTGTAAAAGAAATGTTTTTGAGTTGAAAATACAAATTACAGAACTGGTTATTTTTGTTAAGAAACCTTACGGTACCGTCTACAAGCTAAAGCCAACTTAGGTAAAAATGAAACAGGAGGGCAGCAATGCCAATTCAAGACAGAGCTGGAAAGAAAAAAGACTGCATGCTTCGTTATTTTGAGTACATCAGAAAATGGAGCAGGATACTTATTAGTCTAGCATAAACACCAGATTTCAATACCCTACTTTTGGAAGAAAATAATTTGTGGAAGGACTGTATCTTTCATGGAAAAATAAGTACCACTGATGTGTTTCTGTAAGAGCAAATTCAATGTACTTAAGCATATAATTAAAGACAGTTTCATTCCAACTAATCATAGGGTATCCCCTTGCCAGTATAAAGTCTCTAAATATAGCCACCTGTGGGCATGAAGGAGCTACCCTATTATCATTCTACATCTAGTTTTTAACCAGAAAGTTTTAAAATCCATGAAAACAGAAGTACTCATGCTAGACATACAAGCCATCTCCATTCCAAAGACTATCAGAGTAGTGAAAGAAACAGTGATTTGTAACAAGACAGTAAATGATGTGGATTAATGACAAAGTTATAAAGGTATAGTATCACATTGGCTGGAAGAAAAACAAAGTCTGGATGAAAGTTCAGCTGCAACACAGGATGATATGCTAAACTGCTGAGCAGATTGGTGGCCATTTAGCAAACATAAAACTGCTGCAATGCAGTAACTGCAAGTGGAAAAACATTTAGGAACATACAAAGGGTAAATCTATAAGGAGTGGGAAACAGCCTTGAAGTGGCTATTAGAAGCCTGAAAATAGATTTTTGTTCAGGATCTGCACTTACCCCTCAGCCCCAGTAAACGTCCCTGGTGGAGGATTACAGCTAAAGTGAGAAAGGAGGAAAGGGGAAATGGATAGGTATGACAGTAGAGGAGAAGGATTAATGAGAACCCACCATTCATATTTTGGTTTTTGATAAGGTAGAGCTTAAAATTTTAGCTCCTAAAACCAGTAATACCTAATTACAGATGATTCAATAAAAAGTCAAAGAACAGCATCTTGTCATAGAAGTTTCAGTACAAAATGAACAAAAGCACTGCCACTTTTATGTGCTTTATCACCACAAAGTTCATTACTGATTATCAGCGTTTCCCCTTTCGCTCTTTCCTTGGCAGGAGGCTACCAAAGTAGTAACTAACAACTCGTGTTTTCAAGTGCCTTTTGAAACATCACCTGCAGATCTCAAAGATGCTCTGCTACTGAGACCCAGGGAACTAAGATATATGACTGCTGATGTGAGGACGTGACTGCTTTTGACAACCATGACTATTTGCAACAAAGGTTCTCAAACCCACTCTCAGGCTATCCACAAAGAGTTGTTCTGATTCATGAACACCCAACAAAACTGAAATTAAACTGAACAGCTTTAAAAGGGTTGATTTCATATTCACTACCATGGTAAAACCAAACTCCTCTGGAAACACTGAATTAAGCTTGACACAAATTAAGAGCTCTAATTTTTGAAAGCATGATTTAAAGTAATTCAAATTCATGATAGGAAGTCTGCCCTTACTACAGTCATGCAATGCAAAAAAAGACATTTACTGAATGGATGGACGATGTAATGGAACAGTATGAGAAACAACGCATGTATGTGCTGTTCAACAAAGCAGATACAACACGAAGAGTTTTTCCTATTAAATTATACTAAAATGACTCCTGTCAGACTGTACTTTCTATATAGCAACAGTACAACCAGGACTATCAAAGGTCTGCATTTTATTTTCTGAAACTTCTGTCCATGTGTTTTAACATTACTCTCAGGCACAAGCACTGGGGTTTTTGTTTGTTTTCAATACAATCAAATTACACACAGATTCTCCCCAAACTTTACCTATTTAAGGTTTCGTTTGCCCTTGAACTAGACTGTTTCCTTCTCCCAAGGCTCAACTGTCCATATGTGAATGCTTCGTCTCCCACCCCCAAGTAGTTTCAGCCTATGACAAGAGTTTGGGGTCTGATATTAAGCAGATACCTGGATGTGCATTATTGGAATTTCACCTAGAAGTTCATGCCCTGTTTTATAATGTGTTTACAACACCTGTAACTTTGAGTATGTCCTTTAATGCAGTCAGTACTACTGCTGTTCCAGTCCTTTATACCAGCTTTGTGATGAATTCTCATGAACTAAAGCAAACGAAATTAGCAACAATACCAACTTGCTCAAATCAAACAAAAATCTACTTTGGTGACCAAATGGTAATCAAAAAATAATATTAATTAGAAAACTAAAGCCATCGCTTACAAACAATAAACTTCTATAAATGCTGCTAATATTTGTAACAGCTCCAAAGCATCTCTTTCATTCAAGCTACAGCAACTGTTCAAATTGAAGTACAGGAGATTTTGGAGATGTGCTTTTTTCTCAGAGTAGTTGTAACCACGTGCACAGACTAGGTGCTGAACATCACACAGGCCCAATCTGTTACAAACCTGAAAGATTCACACCTGGCAGTAAAGCTTTCTATCCATTAGCAAGCATCTGAATAGCGTTAAATATTATCCTTGTGTCTACAACATATTGCACAGTGCTATTCATTTGTATTTTACTTACTTTCTGTTAATGGAATGGAGATGATGACACCATTTCCTGTTCCTACCCATAAACGATTACAAGACACCATAAGAGCTGTGATTCTCACAAATGAGAATCCCAGTTTACCAGTACCTAAAAACAAAAGATGCTTTTCATCAAAAATTATGAGCAAGAATAATTTTAGTTCCATAACAGAGAATCTTAACTCCAACTCCCAAACCACACAGACAGGTAATTCCCTCCCACTTCAAACAGAAACAAGGTAGAGGAGTATTTAAGTTGTAAAGATAGCCTAAAAGGCTACAACAATTAAGTTGCGAGCCTATACAGAAGGAGACTGTGAGAAAGCACAAAGTAACAATGCTCCATAATGCTGCAGAGGAAAATCTTTTGGGGCTTACAGTACCAGGGTAGTTTTTCAAACAAAACAAAAGGTGAGTTTACAGATGTAAGATAATGGTTTCCCATCCATTAAAATTCATTTCTTATCCATTAGCACTATGAGGGAAGCAGAAGGCAGCTGAGCAGCTAAGTGCAATGGCTCAGTAGTTACTTGTGAAGGGTATCTCATGACCTGTATTTGTTGAGTTATGTAGGTGGTCAAACTGTTACATGAACATTAATGGAAAAAAATCTCAGAAAGCTTATTAGCTTCAAGAGCAATAGAAGTTTGCCATTTTGCATTTGTGTTTTCTTCAAAATGAGGCAGTTTTCCCAGGCAAGTAATGAATTCTTCCCACTCTTAGATTTAAAATAAGGTATCAGTATAGTAAAAAAAGGGAAAGATTTTAGCACCTCTGTTGATGCCTGCCCAACCCAATCACCATTTTCCTCATGAGTTCTGAGCTTTTAAGGACACCTTAGATACCAGATAGGACTGGCTGGTTGTATCAGAAGATCTATCATCCTCATCATGCTTTAAAGACTGACTTAGGCTTCTACTTCCAGATTCAAACTCTCACAAACAGGATCTGACTTCAATGCACCCTTCCCTTTAGTTTGCCATGAGAACTACCTGATCCATAACAGGAAAAGAAAGCTCCAGACAGCAAGAGGTGTAAGAATACAACAATTTTTCTCATCAACTTACCTAGCATTTTGCTTACATAAGGTTCAATGTCCACATCTTGTAGATGCTGATACGTGTGTGCATGATAGAGACGCAGGGTGGAGTCCAGACGAATAGACACCCATACCCCATCACCCACCCATGCCAGCTGTCTCACTTGGCTTTCTCTTCTTGGGTGTGCATCAAATGACTTCTACAAAAGATTGGATTTTAAATTAGAAGATGAAACAAGGAAGAGTAAGAGACTTCTGTGTTACTCTCAGCATCAATACTGGCCATTTTCTTAAGTCAACTATGAACCTCTGATTTGCAAGATCACTAGCAGATAGTGTTAAGCTTAAGTTACAACTGCCATACAATGCTGGTAAAGTAATAGTAAAATGCTGATACCCTTCCTTGGAGTGTGATCTCAAAGCTATAGTTTCCTACCAGGTCTTCGTTTACAGCCTACTCTGGCTTTTGCCTCCATTTAACCTGGTGCCTCTGGCTTCTGCCTCTATTTAACCTGGCGCCTTTGGCTTCTGCCTCTATTTAACCTGGCGCCTTTTTGGTATGAGGTCCTCCTGTCACAGCATACGATACATATGCCCCAAAAGTGGTTTCCTTCCTAGTTCTGTCAAGCCTTGCTCTTGCATACAAACCCACCATGCAAAATACATAAACCAATTTCACTGTTGCATGCATTCCTTCAGTTTGGTTTTCCCATATACATATATACAGTCTTCACAGAAACAGATTATCAATTAGGCGCTTGATATTTTCAGAAGAGCTGAGCAGTCACTCTCAAATGATCTGGCCCATGTGTCAGGCCAATTAGCAAAAGCTGAAGTGTTAATTCTGCTAATGGTTCAGAAACCTTACATCCTTTCTGTACTTGAGATGTCAGCTACACACACAACACTGCAGAAACACCAGCTTACACACCTTATATAAACAAACTATTCCATAACTGGAAAGAGAGTACATTCAAGATTAACACTTACAAACCTCTGAAGTATGCAAAGACAGATTATAGAGAAGGTTAGGGGTGGGTGGAGAACATAATGAGGCATGCATGTAGAGAATAGGCTGGGAGCTAGCCTTACAAGCTCTGCATTAAGACACTTTCCAGTTCCTGGCCAGCTAGAAAGGGAGAATTACCCCCAACCCCCCAGACTTGTTTCAATAAATGAGAACTGTCTCATCATGGCTTAAAGTTTTCCAAAACAATCAAAATATCTTAAGAAAATGTAACAGTCTTTCCCCAAGACAAATCTGTTTGGTTGCTTGTTTCTGTACTGATGACCAAACAACTGTTCTGTGGAGTCTGAGCTGCAGCACGTGATGGCATTAAAATCTAACACTGAATTATTTTAAACACCATTTTAACTTGCCTCTATTTTCATGGCCTTTGGTTGAACAACATAGATTTTGTTCCTGTACCCACACCAGACTTTGTCATGTACCACTGTCATGCATCTTATTGAATGATGCGGCAGGCCCAGGTCTAAGAGGTGATAGTTCGTCAAATCCCACTGACCATCTTTAAAAACAGAAGGAAAAGTTAAAACCAGAACAAAACACAGATTCCTATGAGTTGAAAAATAACTTCAAAGTACAGACAAATATCTTAACAGACTCATTTTTTAAAAGCACTGTAATATTCTGGATAAATCAATGCAAATTTATGGCTAGGCTCCTCATTAAAAAAACCCAGTTAGACCAACATCCCAAATGCTACTTCATTTTTAGTATAATAAGGTTGTACACTGACTCATGTTCAAAACACACCAAAACACTTTTAAAACCAGCAAATTACCTAGTGCTAAATGCTTTACTTGGACAGGCAGCAGCATACGTTACAACAAGCAACTACCCACACAGCACTAGGCACTTGCTGCTTGACTGAACACAAATGTTGGCCAGTGCATCAAGATTTTTTTAGAACATGCTGTAAGATCTTAAGAAAGGCACCCAAAATCTCCTAAAAACATACTAAATTTGGTCATTCAACACCAAGTAAAATTCTTCTGTAGACTGCACTAAGCCACAGATCATCACTGACATTCACTCAAGATCCTTGAAACCACTGAGTTTACAAAATTCTCACTGAAGGATTTGGCCACAGACAATTATTAACACTAATAACAAAACAGAAGACATGACTATTGAGCGTGACAAAAGCAGCAGAAGAGATGATGATCGAAGACTTTATCAACAGGATTTCCACTATTTAGCTCAGATAGATCCCATTCTCCTCCTTCTCAGAGTAAGAAAGAATTCCAGGAATGCACCACAACAGTGCAAAATGGTACCTGAAATTGCAACTGAAATACTAGGAAGATTTCTCAAGACAACCTGTAAAAAGGCCATTGGGGAAGACATTTTCAAAACGCTGTTTCTAAATGGCACATTTCTTCCCTGAATGCTGTTCCAACCTCACTATTTTCAAGATCCAATAGAATGCTTACCAACTCCTCGGTGAAATATTGCTAGTGTTCCATCAGCTAGTGCAACTAATACTATTCCTTTTACATGTCTGGGAAAAAAAGGAGGCACAAGAATATACACTATTAGACTGCATTTCTCAAACTGTAAGTTCAAAGGCATAAACATGTTATATTTCAGCATGCTTTTTATAGAGATGTTAGCCCTAGTGTTCTGATTTCTATAGAATAGCTCAAGAGAAGGGACAGTAACAAGGCATCAAAATCCAGTGCAGAAAGCTTAAAACACATCTAGCTACAATGCTTGAAGAAAACACCAAGGATAACAACCTATATCTGTTTTCAGCATACAGCCACTAAGCATACCAAGTATACAGCTACAGATCATTTGATCTATAGTACTTCCAACAGACAGAAGATTCCTCTTACTTTCCTTACTCCCCAAGTGTTTTCTACTGCCCCTTGAAGAACATGCATGCATTTATGGCAACTGACATTCCCAATATCTAAGGAGGAAATATAAAACTAATTTGCAAGTATTTTAACAAAGGTTGATTATGATTTACATCTTTCAGGACTTACACAATACTGAGAATAGAATCTTTAAGTTTAATGGCATGAACACATTTCCTCCAGTGCGCCACTGACGAATGAACATACAGGCTGCAAAGACAAATCAGGAGGGATTAAAAGCACTAGGAAGGCTCTACCAGACAGAAAAAAAGACAAGCAAAATCCCTATAACTGAATTCCACTAAAGGGAAAATGAGTTTTCATCTTCCACTGAAAAATATGTATAGACTGAAAGAAAAAACTTCTAAGCAGCAGGATGGCTTTTCACAGGCCTAAGACATAACTCCTCTGCAGATACATCTGCAGTAAAAAGGGCAGTATATTTTTCCAGTGTAAAAACATACTGAACGCTGTGGAATCATTAGACCTTAATTTCTTTGACTATAAAAAACCAAGCAAAACTTTTCTGCAGATTCAAGTGTTATCCACCAAAAAGAGCCTGCTCATCACCTACAACACTGTGAATTTTGTAATTCCTAAATGTAGCAAAGTGCACGAAGTTTTGGCTTTCTTGAGATCTTCTTGCACTTAATCTTGACTCGAGACAGTTATCGGGCCTGCAGGCACAAGAAGCAAGTTTAAAATAGTTTTCCAAACGAATTTAACAAGATGAACATTTTCTTACCATCCGTTCTGTGCTCCAAGCCACATTGTCGGTAAAAGGCTACTCATTTTCTGTGCTTCCTCTCTCACAAGATCTTGCTCATTTGGCAAAACTGCAACATCTTTATATAACTCTGACTCAGTACTAAAAGAAAAAAAGCACAGTTAAAATATATTGAATAAAGTGCACAGATTACTCAGATTATAACCTCGACATTCAATTCTTTGCTGTTAGCTTCTACACTGACTTTTGAAGGACATAAGGCATTTTACAAAACCAGTAACTGAGCAGGAAAGTACAAGGATACAGATGAAAACCTCAATAATAATAAATTCCTTCCAGTGGATATTTACTTATACAAGGAAATTCAGGTTCCATTCACACCTCTCAGTATCGTTATCCCTGGGGAATGGCAAAAGAGTCACAGCATCAGAGGTACATGTTAAGATAAATAAGCTGTATGATATTTTTGTGTTTGAAGAGTGAAGACTGCTGAAGATTTGAAGTACTGATTGCTTTCAAACTACTCCACTCCTGTATCTACTCACAGATTGACTATTTTGAGAAAAGTAACATACATTTGAAGAACCAGTTGATTGGAAGTTATTTAGATATCAAACAAGGAATTTAAACAGGCATCTCTAGTGTCATTCACATGAAGTCTGTGAGAGGACATGGTGACAAAGTGGTAGACACTCACTACTCCTTTGTGGAGGTATCTGTACTCAAGGGATATGAGTTCACAGACAAACAACTGTGCATAGGGGAACCTTCCATGCAAGCAAAGTGCAGAGTGTCTTATACCAAGTCTACTTATATAAACTCAACATACTTAACAAGGAAAAAAAACGGTAGTTACTTCATCCCCATGTTATGTTCCTACAAACGTAGTATTTTTCTTTCTAAATACATTTTAAGAGGTATGAGGATTGAGACTGTGTACCTTGGCTGGTACACTGGAGATGCCTCTGTTGTATGCTGCACTCCCAGAGGATCTGTAAAGACATGCTCTGTGTAGACTCCAGTTTGTGCAATATCAGCTGTGTCTTCTGTCCCTGCATTGACTTCCGTTGCTTCTGTTGCCTCCTCTGCTGTTGGAATATTCTCATCTACTGAATTACTTTCAGTTGCAGTATCTACTGAACAAAAAAGTTGAAAAGCTTAACAGCTGTGAAATTGTTCTTATTTATTTAAGTAAGCCAGAACTAAGTGAATAGCTGTAATAACCAGATGGTCACAATCCAGATTTTATAGTTCATCTGAAAAAAATCAGATTACAAACACCCAAACTTTAGTAGGTTACACTGTGTCAACAAGTGTCAAATGCATTTTAAGTGTCAACCAGTGACTCATAGTACATACTGCCCTTTAAGTGATTAACTAGAATAGCAGTGAACAAATCCAACAACCACATACCCATTAACAATCGTATCACCATACAGCTCTGAAGGGCATACAACAGAAAACATTAAAGATACCAGTAAAGCAAGTAGCTTCACTTAAATCTGTATTAAGACTTTACAAGATTGAAGGCATTCACATTCTCCCTAATATCTGTCAGCAAGATCTGCACTTCATATACTGAATAACTTAAGAGCTCTTTTTAGACCCAGCACAAGTTAAGAGTTCTCTGAAAAGTATTTTACAGAAGGAATTTTGTACACCCATTTAATGTCACCTCCACAAAGTGCTCAGCTACAATTACACAGAGCAAATATGTCAGACTTCCAAACCATTTCCTGTATTTGGTATTTGTTTCATGTTATCACTGCTTACAGTTACATTAAATACTTACACCATTAATTTTTCACTTACACCTCGTGGTGTTTGGCCATCCCTGGCATATATAAGGTTTTCATACCTGACTGTTTATCTGTCATTGGTGAGGCACCGTTTGCATCATGAGCTACAGGCCCTCCTGTGACACCCTCTGCAGTACAGCCAACCACTGTTATTCCTCCCAGCAAGCTATCAGTTTCTGCAGAGCTGTTGCTAGTCATGCTTCCACACAGAGAGGACTTGTCCACTTGACTGGGATCTGCTTCTTGAGACCCTTCTTCTCCTGCAGGATAGTCGGTTTCCCTTGCTCCTGAAAGAAATTAAACTCACGTTTCTTGAAGGGATAAAGGTGACTCAATTTTCTGTCTAGTCACCAACTAAGCTTCAAACTGAATGAACTTTCCAGCAACTGAGGTTTAACACAGATAGCTATCTACAAGCCTATTTTAACATCAGTAGACATTAAAGATGCTGCCAAAGCTCACAAAGCAGAAGCATTATCTTCTATAAGTATAAGCCAAAAAACAAGAAATCCAAAAGCACAATTAATTCTTCTCCAGAATTATAATATCCTCCTATTACACTTCCCTCAGTACACTCTCCACATACACTCTCAATGTAACAAGGATTCCCTCTATAGGAAGTTCCAAGATCTGCTCCTCATCTCCAAGAGGCTGAAGAGGTCTAAAAAGTCAACATTTTTCCTTTATGATGTGTCAACAAGTATAAAATGGATAGTTCCATAACGCACTGGCACTATTGCACAATTTATAATATAGCAGGCAAAATAGTCTTGGTTGCTGACATCTCTCTACCTTTGAGTTAATTCAGGTCAGGAGGCAACCAAAGAGTGGAACAGGAGAAATCCAATAGCTTCCCTCTACAACTAAACACTTTTTATTGCTATTACAGTAACATTTTACCACACCAATTACTCCATCTTTGGTCTCAATGAATTGCATAAGAAAATCCAAATAAGACACAGCTAAGTAAGAGCTAAGCCATCACAGGTCTTTACCTGGTACACTGGCAATACAAAGCACGTGAGAATTGCAAACAATGAAGCTGTCCAGAATATTTCCTGGTTGATTAGCATCAATAATGATAACTTTTGTAGCAGAATGTGTGCTAGTACAGATCCAAACTAGACTGGATAATTCTTCCTGATGTTTCAGCTCCTTCTGCTGGTCCTGAAGGAGAAGAGGCAAAACAGAAGTGGAAAACAACAGGAAGGGGGACAAGAATAGAACTATTACCTTTGGTTTTGTATGTTCTCACATTATCAACTACTGAATTATACATAAATGTGATAAGTTAAATATCTTTAATGCCATTATAAAACCACATATAGGTACTTGTTCTCTACGTATCTGGAATATAAGACCCCCTCATATTTTATGCTTGTGTAGAAAACTATAGAAAGAAATTATACTGCACAATTATACAATTAGACAAGTATAAAGCTACATAAGAACATAATTACGTGCCAGCTACCATACTCTGTATCACCACAGATTAACGTGATGTCCCAAAGCACTTCCAAGTTAAGCACTTGTTTCTGTGTCCTTAATATGAATTCCATTCATTGCTTCTTCATGAAAACATGAAGACTAACACGTTTAAATAATGCCAGAGACACCTAAAAGCCCTTGTTTTAAATGGTAGAACATGAACAATTCCATCACAAATGCCTTTTAACGCTTGCAGGACTGGTATGAGAAGTGCATGATTTTGATGCAAAATTGATTTGCTCCTCAGATTTGCCAACAAGCTGGTACACAAGAAATAATCCCAGTATTTTTGTAGTTGGATTCAATAACCCAAGTAACTTGGGGTGGTGACTACCCAAGAAAAATCAGCCTAATTGTAATAAGCCTGATTATCATATAACTGTAGATTAATATTTTGTAAAGATGTTTAACTACATAAACTATTCAACATGCGTTTCAGGTGACCTTACCTTGAGCTCTTGATCTAGTCTGTCTAAGCTACTTTGAGATCCTGTTTGCTGCTTGTTGCCATCTGCATCCGTACCAGCCACATCATTGTAGAACACACTAGCACCAACCACAGATCCACCGTCTCGTGTCTTCCCTCCTGACAGGTTTACCCCTACAGCACACCACAGCTTGAAAGAAAAATAAATACTTCACTTACATGTTAAACTTCAAAAAAGAGACATGCCACTGTTAAATATGCTTATTAATAATTATTAATCACTATATATGTAGTCCATTTTAAGGAATTCATTAACCTTAAAGTCATGTACATTTCCACTCAAGCTTAAATTCCGATTCCCCTATGCTTTAGAAAGAGACACCTTCATTTAAAAAAGAAAACTGAGGCCAAAATAAGACTATTCAAGCTATAGGCTATCTGAGTCTCTTTATCATCCCTGTAAGTACACCCTACCTTCATAGAGGTATCCTTCTCATCTAAAGGTCTCAGGTAAACAGGTACAGGCAAGTTCTTCATCTTATTGTCACCCTGGCCACCATTTGCCACCTAGGGAAAAAAAAGAAGTAGAAGAAAGGTTTTCCTACTTAAAAGAGGTTTACAGTCTTTGGAATCAATTGATCAGACTTTGTTAAACACAATTAAGATCTTTGATTGTGGTCTTTATGAGAAAGACTCTTTTAACCACAAAGCACAAGCTTTTACATTATTCTCTGTTCAAATTTCACAAAACATGAAGTTGTTACCACTGCATTTGAAAACATGAGCCTAGTACCTGTTTGTACTTCTGAGGTAGACTCCAGCCAAATGCTTGCACTCTACCATCCTCTTTCTGAACATGTGCTTTCACTTGGCGATACTGCTCTCTCTTCTGCTCTCTGCGTGAGGCTAAACTGGCTTCAGTTCTAGGGAAGAATCATTATTAAAGAACCTGTCATTTCTGCTCTTTAAAATCCTTTGTTTAATGGGAGTTGCTGGCAAACTCAATACAAGACCTCTGTGGAAGCACTGGGTTACCAAAGAGATCACTAGTTTTTCACACATCACCTACAGAACACCAGGTTTCCTGTGGGCTATTTCTAAGAGACCTGTGAAAGACAGGCAAAACCAGAAAGTCTGTTATCAGCATCCTTAAACTTGGGTCATGTACCTCCAACTAGAAGCTTTAAATGTTGCAAGCCAAAAGTATACACTGCCAAAAAGAAGGGCAGGAGGAAAAAATAATTACAGATACTTGCTAGCCTGACTCATCTTGTTCTATTTTTCTATTGAACTTGAAGTGAAAATACCTGTACAGTTATTGCTCAGTTATTGCTGTATGTACAGTTATTGCTCAGCTACACCACTTGTATATAAAAGCGTACCAAGTGCTGCCTCCTGTGCCTAAATGCACTTTTATGAAAGGCAGTGATATTTACCAAATAGAATACTACTGCCAGGTTCCCAAAGTACTCATACAGTAACACTTTTCAGTCTGCACCATGTTAATTTCTTATGTATCAACACTCACTTCAGGAGAACATTATACTTCACTTATCAGTATATTATTTATCTCAGAGGAATAAAAGAGTAAATACTTGATAAAGCATATCTAGTATTATAAAAGCAAAATGTCTTACTCTTCACTGAGGAATTCAAAGGCTTTAGATTTGTCACTGGGTAACTGAGATAAGGTGCTGCTTCTTTTCTTGACTGATGGAGTAATATGTGAGGTTGGAGCATTGTATTTTACATTGACAGGAGGTTCTGGTTTCTTAGCTGTATTGCTAGATGAACTGAAGAGCCTGCTAAAGCTAGAAGAAAACAGAAAGATGGGAATTAAGATTTGTAAGTTGCATCTAAATTTAACTATGCAGACAAAACACTGCATATGCTAGCCTGCTCAAGCCAGTTAGACTAAGAAACTGGAGCCCAACATAGCATCAGCCACCACACTCAGCAACACTCTCAAAGCATAGAAACTCATGTCAGTAAGAAAAATTCTCAAGGAATTCTTATCCCATTTGTCTATCAATTTAATGGGATCTTCATCTTGAATGAGCATCTACAGGGAACCAACAAAATGAGGATGTGAGCATCACATCTGGAAGACAGTTTTATGAAGCATATTAGTTCATGCACAGAACACTTTAAAAACCTCATTTTCCAGGCTAAAAGAGAACAGTTATCAGCAAATCACAAAATCAGAAGGATTATTTGACAATTATTTTGTTGTGAATAACACTTTCATATTTAAAGAGCTTGAAGTTAGAAGGGAGAGTTTAAACAATCAGTAAGCTGGACTTCATAGAGGAAAAGGAAGCTGAAATAAATGCAATCCACACAAGCTATTCAGGTTTCTATTTTTCACCATAAAATATAATAATAAAACAATCAGAACAAGAGTCCTGGTGCATATCAGGCTAGAATAAAAAAAATACAGCACTTTGGCATTTAACTTCACAAAGTGCACAGCCATTCACTACGTGATGCAGCTTACGATACATTTTCTCTTCAAGAACAGCCTTACCGAGCTGGCATGCTAGGTAACAAGAGGAGGAGAGTTAAGACATCGTCATCTGCCAAAAGATAATTAGCTAACACACAAAAATGTGCCAGCTAATTGGTGAGGGTCTTTTATTTGGTTTTGCCAGTGAGCTGCGTTTCAATACTTACAACTGCCAAATGCTTGATCTCTTCTTTTCTTGCATGGCTGGATTTTCTCTTGATGCTCTACAAGAAATGAATTCCAACTTTACTGAGTAAGCATTAATTAAAAAAAGGAAAGGAACAGTGTGTAACTCTTACTTAAAAAAACCAGGATAACATATCAAAAGTATCAAAGCCTGTTTCTTCCCATTGCCACTTCTTTTCTGATCAGAGCACAATACTGCAATTCTCACTAGGTGAACTGAAGTAACACAGGAAACATCATCCACATTTACTTGCATCAAACACACAACTGGTGAGTGTTTTTCAGACAGAAGAGACAAATTTGTGTAACACTTTGCAATGAAAAGAGCTAGAAGAAAACAGCAAACCACCCTAAATTCTTCTGCCTCCTATTTATTTAATATTTTAACTATTGCTTTTTATTTTAAAACCTCTTAATCTTCAACACATCATTGAAAAATAATTACATAGCGGTTGTTCCTGAAGCCACAGATGCATTAACAGAGATAGAAGATTTCTACAGCAGATAAAGAGCTATAGTAAAAGCAAGCCATGTCTGCTTGGGAATATGTATTTTTCCTCTCAGACTCAAATGGCTCACAGAGATTGAGGACAATAGAAAAATCAAATGCCATTGTTCTGCCTGACAGCAGGCGGCACCAAATGACAGTGTTGCCTCTGGACATGTGGGATGTGTCAAGAACGAGCTGGGCTGAGCTCCAAGGCAGAACACTTTTGCTTTGAAAATCATACCTTCCAGACAACTCAATATTCAGGATGCAAATTAGACCAAATGACCATCTTTATTGTTTATATTTAATAAACCTTGTACAGTTTTAAAGCTGTTTAAGAGAAGATAAGTCCTTACAAATGGATTACACTCAGCCTGAAGATTGTATGTTATTCCTGTTTTGACAACTGGGCTCACTGCTTTGAGATGTGTGCACACACATCAATTTTTCCTGCCCACCAAATTAATCTTATTTACAATTACCAAGTTTTGTAAATGTTCCAGAATACACACATTTCTTCAAGGGATGCTTACTGCACATCATACAAAGTAACGCATCTTCACTGAGGTCTCACCAAGAACCTATTTAGACAATGTTAAATTATATGCCCATAACTTATATTCATGTAATAGTTAGGGTTGGAAAGGACCTTAGGATCATCCAGTTCCAATCCCCTGCCATGGGCAGGGATGCCTCACACTAGACCATGTCACCCAAGGTTCTGTCCAACCTGGCCTTGAACACTGCC
>JANHGB010043228.1:18984-49410 GCA_026283785.1 Coracopsis vasa | reverse complement strand
ATGCAATGATGAGCCGCTAGAAGGCGATGGTGCCTACCTAACAGGCTCCCAGCCGGGAGGAACAGGGCCAGATCGTAGAGAATGTGAGATGTCCAGCCATCTGGTGGGCTTGCTTGCAAACTGGGGGCTACATCCATTACCTATACATTAGGGGCCCTGATGTCTTTGGAAGGGAGTGGGGGACAGGCTTTTGTAGCCTGGCTTGGCTAAGGCACAAGCAGAGCAGTGTGGCAGCTCCTTGGCTCTGGTTTCCCGTCTAAAGCCACAGCGTGATGCTTCCACACGTTAGGGAGTTTTGTCTTTCAGTTATCTCCTCTTTCAGTTGAGGACAGCCGTGCAAGGGGAAACAAGAAGAAGAAAGGGAAACAAGAATAAAAAGGAAGAGGGACCAGGAAGAAGGTGCGGGAAGACTGGGGGAAAGAAAGAGTGCGTCTGCAGGAAAGAGAAGGCAGACAGTAGGGCTGAGCTCCTCAGCTAGCAGCTAAGTCTGGTATGAACTGGGACTGCATTCACATCGGTGTGTGAAGCTCTGAGTCAGACACATTCTTCTGTGCAGTGGGTAAGGCAAATCCCTGGGGGTTGGTTCAGGGGGCAGAGCCCACCTCTCCAGAGTCTGTCTGAGCTGAGAAGATACAGACCTGAGAGGAGAAATCCACTTGCCGGCTGAGTCTGCTGCTTTCTGCAGGCCCAGTGAACCCTGGAGAAACAACAAATGAGGAGCTGCTGAAGATCAGAAACCTTTCCTCTTGGCTGGAAGTGGTTATTTTGCACCTCTTGGTCTTGAAGGCATTGTCCCCTTCTCAGCCCTTTGATGGTTGAGAGAAACCAACAGACAGAGCTTGTGATGGACAAGACCAGCAAAATGGACTGGATGGCTGGAGGTGAGGAATAGACTTCTCTGGAGTACCCTGTATCTTCCCTTTCCTCGGCTACTTTCCTGGCAAGGCTAGACGTGTCCAACATATAGCAAGGAGGGAAGGAAGGGGGAAGGAACAGGTCTCTGACAGCCTGCCTTGTTCTTGCTTGCTGTACCCAAAGATGTCTTATGACCCTTCCTTCATCAGCACAAGACCTGCAGAGGATCTTGAGGGTGGCAGCTTCTCGGAGGAAAGCAGTGGTGTGGGTGATGACAGTAGCATCCTGAGAGGGGACAGCCCAGTCACGGGGCCTCTGGGTGCAGTGCTGCTCATCATGTGCCTCACTGGGATGGTGGGGAACATCTACACCATGTTGGTAGCCTCCGGCAGGGTGGCGGGCCACTCAGCAGGCTCCTTGGGGGTCTATGTGATCAACCTAGCCCTGGCTGACCTCCTGTACCTCTCCACCATCCCCTTTGTGGTCTGCACCTACTTCGCCCATGACTGGTTCTTCGGGGATATGGGCTGCAGGCTTTTGCTCAGCCTGGACCTCCTCACCATGCACGCCAGCATCTTCCTCCTGACCGCCATGAGCCTGGAACGGTACTGGGCAGTGTCCAGGCCTCTGCAGGCCAGGTGGGCCAGCAATGCTTACCGCAAGCTGGCCAGCGCTGTCCTCTGGCTCCTCTCGCTCCTGCTTACGGCCCCCATGATGGTGATGACCCAGCTGCGGGAGGAGGACGGCCCCCACAAGCGCATATGCATCCCCACCTGGACCCCGTCAGCCTTCCGGCTCTACCTGACAGTGCTCTTCACCACCAGCATCCTGGCACCCGGCGTGGTGCTGGGCATCGTCTACACCCGCCTGGCCCGTGCATACTGCTCCTCTGCATGGGGCCTGGGGCTGCCGGTGGCCGGCAGGGCCCCTGCCTGGCGGCTCCTCTCCAGGATCTCCATCATTGTGGTGGCTTACTGGGCCTGCTTCCTCCCCTTCTGGGCCTGGCAGCTGGCTGGGCTCTATTGGGGCGAGGGGCTGGGCATTGGTGCCACTACACAAGCCTACCTCAACTTCGGGGTCACCTGCCTGGCCTACAGCAATAGCTGCATCAACCCCTTCCTCTACACCCTTCTCACTGGCAGCTACTGCCGGCGCCCCAGGGTGGGCATGGCTCGGCCACCAGCACCATCCTAGCAGCCATGGAAGGGCTAAGGGAAGGCCACAGCATCCCTCCACTTAATAGAATCATAGAGTCACAGAATGGTTTGGGTTGGAAAGGACGCTAAGGTCATCCAGTTCCAAACCCCTGCCATGGGCAGGGACACACCTCACAGTAGTCCATGTCACCCAAGGCTCTGTCCAACCTGGCCTTGACCACTGCCAGGGATGGAGCATTTATCACTTCTTTGGGCAGCCTGTTCCAGTGCCTCACCACCCTCACAGTAAAGAACTTCTTCCTTTTATCTAACCTGAACTTCCCCTGTTTAAGCTTAAACCCATCACCCCTTGTCCTATCACTACAGTCCCTGATGAAGAGTCCCTCTCCGGAATCCCTGTAGGCCTCCCCTTCAGATACTGGAAGATTGCTATGAGGTCTAAACTTAAAACCAAAGTTGTTCATGGGCATGTAGGGAGACAAGCAGAAGGCAATTAAGGCCTCAAAACCTACTGACCAGATCACTCTGCAGCTAAAAAAAAATAATCAAAAGTCTGTAAAATCCAAGGAGCTCTAGGAAGAACCTTTTACCTGATCATCTCAGTCCATCGGACAGCTTCCTGAAGCTCCATCAACCTCTCCTTATACTGATTTCTTTCCATCAGAACACGGGCCATTTCAACACGAGTAAAACGCTTCCGCTGAGCAGTGGGGACATCACTCTGAACACACAAAAAAACAACCATAGGACAAACAAAGGAGCACAGTAGGGCCTTGCAGAGTCAGCCTCTGCGTTCCAATAAGAGTCAGTTTAGGGCACAATTCCAGATTCCAAATCATTTGGGGCTTTGTAAAACTGACTTGCTTTTACCTTCCTCTCCTCCCATCCTTTGTATGTAGCATAATCTGAATAAAAACAGCTCAACAAAAAGAACATAAGAATGGGCAGAGAGGAAGGAAAGAAAACTAGACATGGTGTGTTTAAGTTTACTTGTGCTCTTTAGATCTTCTATCTTTTCTATACACGGAGGAAGTTCACTACTGATTAAGCAGTAAAGTTTATCAGCACTCACACAACGCATGTGAGCTTATAATGTCCCATTGTGAATTATAAATACAAAACCCCACATACACACATACACCTACATCATCATCCTCTTTAGCTTTCTGTCTTGCCTCCTCTGCTTCTGCACGAGCTCTAAATACAAAATGAAAGATAGCTGCATTAGATACCACAGTGGGGTTTTTTTATCTGTTTTTTTCACAACCATGGAATTACTTACTTCCTCAGCTCTTCTTCCAGTTCCTTATTCTTCTCTTCAAGCTTTTGTTTTGCTTGTTTTACAGCCTCCAGTTCACCTTGTAGTACATCCTTCTCGCAGGTCAACTCATCCACCTTTGCTATCAAATCATTCTTCACTACATTCAGTGCATTTCTACACAAATATTTAAAATACACCATTACAAGGATGTCTGTAGACTCATAGTAAAGCTTCAGCCTGATTTTGTTCTTGAAGATCTACAAATTTCTTACATACAGCTGCTGTAAAAAGTACAGCTTCCAAACCAGGTCAAATTCTCTCCCCCCGAATCTCAAATGCCCAAACATATTCACAACTCTGTATTAGAAAAAAAGGACTGATAAATCAGAACAGTTTGCTTAGAGGTTCCTCAACAGTGCTCCAAAGAATTAGCTTCTGCAGTTATAGCTGTAACTGTACAGGGAGTCGATCGCACTAGGACATTTCTTGTAGCAGTAACAAAAAGCAGCTTTTGCTTCTTAGATTCTTAATTCCTAGAAGAATACCAGAATTCTAGAAGAATTAAGCTAAATATTTAGACAGATAGACTTGCAAACTCAAAATACTTGTAGCACCACTACTGAAAGCACATTTGTATAACTTCCATTTTCTGTGTATGAAGATATTAAAGATAGAACAAAATACAACAGAGAAGGTCAGGATTTTTTACATACTATATTCCCACTTACTTTGTCTCCAACAGCTGAGTGTTCTCCAAAATAAGGTTTTCAACCTCACGACCCATTCCTTTTTAAAGGAAACAAACACATGAAATTAGCAGATAAAAATGGATGTTTTTATAAAACCTATGTTTTGCCGTTGTCTAAAATCAGCTGAATTTTAGGTATGACAAGTTTGTCAGTAAAGTTGTGAGCTATCTGAAGTTTCAGGACTGACCTACCTTCTGCACTTAGCTTTTCCCTCCACCTTCTTCCCAATCTGACTTCAATTAAAGCTTAAGGGCAACCCTGGCTAGCCACAGGCTAGTGGCTAGTGCTACCTCCTCCTACTCTATCCATTTTGAAGATTACAGTACTACTAAATCAAAAAAACCACCACAGCATTACTGAGAAGTATCAGTACACAAAGCTAGGTTTAAAATGCTCAACTGTCTTTTATACCATGTTAAACACAAAAGTATACCAGTTATAGACATAAGACATGCTGAATTATAAAGCTCAGATTGTAAAAGCCCTGCAGATTTCCCCAGAGCAAATGATACCTTACCAAAGAAATTATGGTCTTTAAAGCCCATGCATTCCATGTAGAGCAAAAACAAGAACAAGAAACAGTTCATGTAAGGTGTAGTATGAGCGAAGAGCAATAGAAGATTTAGACTTATGAAGTAAGAGCAAATTAAAACAAAGGCACTACCAAAGAAATCAAAGGGCAGTGGGATGTGATTAGAAGCAGGATTTATACGAGAGACAGATGTTAAAGTTTGTCACAACCATTTCTACTGGTTAGACCTCTTATAAAAACCAGTAACCTAAGAAAAGTCTAGCTCATTTTCTGCAAAAGCATCTAGAAGCCCAGTACTTGGAAGAAATGCAAAGCCATTCAGTAAGAGTTTCAAATCAAAATGCTACTATGGAAAATCCATTTCTCACCCTCCTGTTTGCATGCCTAAAATCAGATAATTTGCAGGATTTAAAGAAAAAATATATACAAAAAAAAATACAAACTTTCAGGCAAAAAAATAATTATTTTACATCTTGCACAGCAAAAAGAATCACCACACTGATAACAGGAATTATGCTGACCCAATATTAACTTAACTAATGGAAAAGTTAAGTTAATGATGGAAGCCTTTTATATTACTCTATGAGCACAATCTTGCAAGTAAGTTTGCTAACAGATGACTTGGATATTTGGACAACAAAAAGGGGTATCTAAAAGTAGGCATGCAAGCCAAAGTTCCCTCTTTTGGAATTTCTCTCTCTGGGTTTTGGATTTAAATTACATTTAATATTGAAGGAACTTAGATCAGCTATTGTTATTTTACCAATATCTGGATAAATCCTCTGCACTACAGTCATCAAGAGTTTTTCCTCAAGTGGCTATTGCTTTTTAAATGTTTCCAGTATTCACAGATAAAAGCACCTGGGATCACTTCCCCAACAGGTTTCAACCCCCTTTTATAATGCAAGACCAAAAATTAGGAAGCCAGAGTGCAAAGGCAAAAGAAATATGTTACCAAGCAGGGAAAAAATGCAGAGAATGTATTTGATGAGCGCAGCAGCCAAGAACAGCCTAACTGCAGAAGCAACAGGTTTCAGAGAACTTGTGTTAAGAAAGAAGCATACACACCAGAATATTCCCCTGGGTATGCAGCCCAAGAGAAAACAGATTAGAGAATCCCAATTAACTACTTGGACAGAACTCCAAACTGAAGTTTAATGCTCTTTTAGAACAGATCCAAATGCTTGCAACACACTGGTTAACCTGGTTGTAGATGGGGCTCTTAAGTAATAGAGAGTAATCTGGACTACGGTTGTGCTCAGAGTGAAATGATGATTGTATAGTAAAACTTTTAGACCAACACATTCTACGTTACAAATGCAGTTATAACAATGTGCTCATTTTGCACACACTGCAGTAGTTTAATGGCAAAGTAGTCAGTGACAACATTTTGACAGGTTACGCTAAAAAGGTTATTTTTGGCCATGGAAAACAAAGCATCTATTATCAGAAGTCCTAACAGTAATTCGATTTCTTTAAACAATCAATCACATAGCTAATGGATGAAGTTAGTATTTCCCTAGTATCTGCATTTTTGCATGCAGAATGTGTCATTAGTTGCCCATGTGACAACAGAGTGCAAGAGGTTTGAATTAAGTATGTTCCAACAAGGATGTGATGGTCCTCACTGCTCAAGCCAGCAGAGTGACAAAGAAAAGCCATCTCAGACTGGAGATAGGCCCATTACTCCTGGTGAGTAATACTTTGCAGAAACATCACCTGCCTGATGTAAAGTAAGTTTCTGGTGGAACACTGAACAACCAGAAATTCAGATTGCACACACAACAGTTGTAAATAATACTATTGACAATCTGTATTTCTGCTGGGTCAGACAACAGAAGCAAACGCCTGATTTTCTGTATATAACCCATTTCTAAAACACACAAGAGTTGCATTTGCATTTCATGTATTCCATAGTACCAGCTTTCATCATCTCAAAATAAGGCCTGAACATCAATATGGCCACAAATATCTTGTCATGTTGTTTATAGAAAGATGCTTTTAATGACTTTTTTGCTCCTGATCAACTCATATTCCCAAAACTTGTATTTTGTTCAGTCAGCACACAAGTAGCAGGGGAAGAAGTGTGGGTTTCCTCTCCCCTTCCAGTTAATGGCTTGATTCTCAAACTACCATGATTGCATTCTGCTGCAATTTTCTCTTACAAGTTAAATTCCACAGAGAGGTGATAAAGCCAGGCCATTAAAGACTGGGCACAATCTGCATTAAACTACTTAAAACCAGTTCAAGACAGAAATCCTCGCTCGAGATAAAAACCCTTGTGTCAGAGAACAGAGGGAAAACTGAAACAGAGAATACCATAAAGAAGGGCCCCAAAAGATTAAGGCTGATATCATTATATTGAAAGAAAGAACAAACACTTTCTCCTGCTATTTTGCATTCCAATGACCATCTTAAGATGATACTCAAATGATTTTAATGCAAACGAATCCTAACAGTAAATCCAGCAAGGATAATTAAGCACTCCACTAACAAGGAAAGTTCCTGTAAGCTGCATCTTTAAATAACCTTTCTTACCCAGTAAATCTGCACCTTCATCCACATCTCCAATTAGGCCAGAACCAGCAGATGACAGCTCTTCAAAGAGTGACTCTGTGTTACGGTCAAATGCTTTGTTCTCTATGCCTTTGGTAGGAGTGCTATTCAAAGAATTAAAACAAGACATCAAAAAGCAGAAAGAAAACATTCCCACAATAAAGAAAGCTCTATCTCTGGTTTTACCAGTTCATTTGTTACCTCCTCAAAAAAATCCAGAAGTGAAATTCTCAGAAGCTTTCAGTTGGCTGAGAGTCCTAGATTCTATTTTCAATTATTACTTTGGCATCAAGATCCCAAACTTGAGGTAGCTGCTGATATTGAGCTGCTCAGGAGTTTAATAAATTAGAGCGTATCACCTTTAGGCATATAGAAATTCAGCCCTGTCAGGACTTAGTCAGCCCAAATGCCTGAAGAACAAACAGCTCAGCCAAACTGAAGGTCATTTAATATAACAAGAATGCAAGAGAACCAAACAGAGATCAAAATATTCCTCTGGCCAGAAAAGGGGCTCCTTTCACACAACAATTTTATGCCATTAACCTTCAATATACAAGGTAATTTCTCCCTACCTCATCACTGCAGTGAAATACACAGACACATAATGTATCTGAAGGACTTGGGGCTAGATCCTAAATTTTTTCCAGGCTTGCCTAAAAGATCAGGCACCCCCCCACACTATTCAAACAGCACTTGTGCATTTATTTCATGGGGCTCTAGAGCTTAGGAAATAAATGCTATACTTCACAAGGAAAAGCCTGCAAGGAAGCAAACTCAGACAAATGCATTCTGCTAACATTGGGATTCCTCCATCAGAATCTGATGAATAAATACTGTAACTTTGCAGAGGCAATCATAAATCCAGATTTTAAAGATATGGGTGAAAAAATAAGGGCCCAGCTTGGAAAGTGCTAGTACCTTGAAACCTGGATCCACTGAGAAAAGGCCTTTTAGTTAGACCCTTTGCTTGAAATATAGAAACAATACGTAAACATTCTTAAGTCAGCTGTAATATGAAATACCCTGAACATTCATCAGGTATAGCAAGAAAATGAAGAACTGCTGTATAGTTAAAAGCTCAGAAGGAATTTAGGGAACTAAGGCACAGAGGTAGGAGATTCATTATATAAAGCATGATCTCAGCTTGGTAAAGTTTCTAAACAAGTCACAAGTTCAAAACTGAAGTCTGGTACCTTCTAAAATTGGTCTTCCTACTCACATCGTAACACACAACTCACCTGGAACCCTTATATCCGCTGAGATCTTTATCCATGTCCAACTCAGGAGTTGATTCAATGATTGCCTGAACTTCAGATTTTTCTTCATTTTCATTTCCACCTAGGGAAAAGCAAGTGGCACATCTCCATAAACAAGATCACCACCACTTAACAGCATTACCTGCATGCAGTTGCTATTAATCTGTCATCAACTTAGTAAACTTCTGTTCAAGGATTTATCAAAGTAATTAATTAAGACCTACAGATTTTGATACTCTAGTGCAGAGAGTGGAATTTCTAAGTATCTCCTGAATTTACCATACGTCATCCAATGGCAGTTATTTCCCACTACGTCTGCAATTGAAACCAAGCAGATGTCTATCATCTCATGAATTTTTATGTCTAGATGAGTGTCACTTCTGTTTACAAGGAAATGTCACAAATGATTCTTATTCTAGAAAAATAAGGGCTAAAGCTACCCATAAACAACAGACCTGTATCTCTTATGAAAACTCTGCATTCCTAAAACCAGAGGAAAAAATGATTTCTCATTTGTGACACAATAACTACGATATTTCATAACAGACTAAATGAGGTCCTTAGTAACCATACAACTAAGAGTTAAAGCAGCTCACCAGTGGACACGTTTCTTGTCTCTTGAGCTACCTGTACTTCAATATTCTTGCCTATGTCCAGCTTCTCATTCGGCATATCTGCGCCCTTTGCAAGCCCTTCAACATCTTCCTTCTGAGGAGTTTCTGCAGGCAGTACAGGTACATCTGAAGCAGCTGTGGATGCTGGAGTAGTAGATTTTGAGGCTGCTTGGCTAACATCAGAGAGCTCATCCTAAAATACAGCAATTACCATTAAAAAATGAACTAAAAGAATTATTAGAAGAGTTTGGCATATAAACTGAAGAACAAATACCAAAATTACGGTATTTTACTAAAGAATATGCAAACACATAGAAACAGGAATGGGAAGAATAAGCCAGTACTGCCAAATTCATCTTTAGACTATGGCTGTTTCACTTCTTTTAGGGAGGTTATAGCCACATAAAACATGCCCTTGTTTTTAATGCTAATGTTTGACCTCAGCTGATAATAACAGTCACAACTTTATGGTGGTTTTCTGGTAAAGTCTCCTAGACAACAGGCAGTATTCCTGTATTAGTAATCCTCCTAGCTGCACAATGAACTGCTCAATCTTTCCAAGGCTGGTATCAAATCAATTCTGCTAAATGTGCATGATACCTTCAAACATCATCTTAAAAGTAAACATTAAAGCACTGGTGCAGACTTTACTGATGTATAGTATTTGCATTTAGACTGTTTTTACATGCTTCCCAGTCTTAACTGTAAGCCCTGGATGACATTGGGAAGGAGACACTGAACTGCAGTGACTGCTTGTCTGGTTGAATTCAGATCAACTATGGAATATCGGTAAACAGCTCAGCCTTAGAAGCTGATTCCTGGCAACAGTTTACATGTCAGTGACAGTGCATCAAGAACCAGAAGTCTGGCTATTAATCCAGCTCCTGACTCACAATTATGACCATTACTGAGACAGGGCTGCATCAGGCACTGTGCTCGAGGGCAGGTGACTGTGTTTGACATAACTAGAGGCTACTACCTGATATTACTAACAGCCCTCTTCTGCAGCTTGTCTCCTCTCATTCACATTTTACCCCTCATTCAGGACCAGAGCCACACCAGCATGCAGAGGTCTTGATTATGATTTAAACAGACATAATATCAAACGAGTTCACTGCAGATGTGAAAACAAATTGGTCTGTTTAGGCCAATATTTTCTAGCATACAGAGTTAGAAGGAATCTCCTTGGTAAAGATCAAGGTGAAACAAGGAGGCTGGTATGTGCTAAGCGAAGGCAGGATGGTAAGTTTTGATAACAGGTTCTTTTAGGGTTTTGTTTGGGAATTGGAAGTGAAAGCAACGCTCCCAGACAAGTCTGTGACATTTAAAGAGAATGTATCTGTTGGCTCAGGAAACCTGAACTTGGCAGGAATGAAGCAAGTTCAGGTTTTATGAAGCACAAATTCATCGTGCTGCCAGCACCCCTTTTTGAGAAGGAAGAGAAACTGAATTTTAAGGTTATCTAAAAGAAAACAAGATAAGACCTGCGTATAGACACACGTTCCCCCATGTGTATGCAGTATAAGATTACCAAGAATTATAACCTCAAAACATTTACTTTTGGAACTTCCTGGAAAGATAAGATTTTAATTCATGGGGGTAGGGAGGAAAACACACATTTATGTTTATCAGCATCAATATAAAGTTTTTATCCAATAGTGACATCCCCACATGGAATTTGCAAGCCCTAGACACAAAATTTAGCACTTTCAAAACCTGCCTATCAATTACTTCCAGGTTTCATCCTTTTTTAGTAAATTCCAAAATAACCAATTATTAGTATTTGATATTCTGACAAAATTATTCAGAAATACAGTCAAATAACAGATGCTTCTAAAGGCATCTCTCAATATGTGCTTTTAAGACAAAAAAAGAAAGGAAAGCTACACAATTTACCCAATTGCCTCTTGAATTGGTGAAGTTCAGCCACTGGATAATGAATCATACTTCAGCGAGCAGACACAGGAGAGAGGAAATGCTACCCCTTACCAAGGGACTCCAGAGCTCACACAAACAAGGAATAAAACCTCAGCGGAGCTGTTGGCTCTGTTCAAACATTTCTACATCTTTGTATTCCGAAAGCATCCACTAACTGATGCAGCACAGACTGATCACCGATTTCCAACACTAAGCTCAAGAAAAACAGCTTGATAGCACAAGAAAAACCAGTGCAGAGAACTGTCTTTTCCTTATGGGAATTTCAAATAATCCCATCTATTTTACATTCCTCACTTTACTGCATTTTTTATTTTGTTAGCTAACTCTTGGAAACTGCTGATTAAACAATCATGAATGTTTGTTCTAGAACTAATGAAAATGAAGCACAATTCCATTAAGTGACAATGAATTAATCAAAATATCTCAAAGCCTAAGCATCTGAAAGTCACTGCTATGTTGGCTTAGCAAATTGGACTTTTTTGGTGATGTTGCCAAAAGACTTTGCCTGAAAAAGGACAATTAGCTCAAAAATTAGATAATTAAATCTGAAGTAGCAGCTCATCTGCAATGCTTTGCAGAAATAAGCAGAATACAATGAATGGTAGTTAACTGTACCTTGCCTTACAGTGATATCCAGCAACGTCACTACTATACGAGCTACAGAGTACTTAGTCTTTTCCGTCTGCGTTTCTCCTGACACCTTCTCTTTGTGATACTTTTAGAGGAGACATCATTAATTAAATGTTCATGCATGAAAGCAAAACAGATGCCTCAAAGCAGCAGAATCTTGCTTGTGCCTTATACTTCATGTTGAAAGTATTCAGAGGAAATGAAAGTATTAGGAGAAAAAAGTTTCAAATCCTGGTTATGACTTCAGAAGTACTTTACATTCATCTAAAACCAAACATGCTGCTTTGGACCTAATCAACTTACCCTAACTAGGTTTGAAAGATTACAGTCTGTGCTGTGAATTCTGTTTTAGCAGTGCATTATCTTTAGAACTACACCAAGAAGCCTATTTTGACTTTATATAGTAACCAATATAATTTTCTCAAGGGACAGGATGGTATCAGAGAATTCCCTTTATACCTTATCTCCACCTACTCTGAAGTTGTATTTCAGTCAGCTCCTGTGAAGTCTGTCAATCTATTGATGTTAACTGATGTAGGACAAATTTAAGATACAAAAATGGTCCTAGCCAAGAGCTTAAGTGACAAATTTTTTGATCCAAACTCCTTTTTATTACTTTGATATGGTTATAATTAACCATTACTTATACTTCACATTATCTCCATATGACCTTTAGGAGAAAAAAAACCCTGGGTTCCAATGATTTGTGGTTAGCTTTTTAATTCTTATCAGTTTAATATTTCCCTGCTAGGTATGAAGTTCACTTAGGAGGAAATTCCCCTCAGCTGACTGCCTTTTCAGAACTAACAGTACATTCATAGTCTTCCAAAGGAAAAAACCCCTCAATCAACATAAATATATAGGGAGACTTTACACATTGTGGAGTTGTTCATCACCCTGCAGCTCCCTCCTCCCGCTGTGTTGTTAGTGCGCCCTAGTTCTGACTGCCAGATTCATCGCACCCCAACACCACTCCCCCATTTTTCCGTATCTGCAGCTTGTTCTATGCCACCCGCTCACTGTTGGAACACTGAACAATTGCAGGAATTATGGCCAAGCTACATGTAAGGGAAATCATAATCACAGGCTAATTTAGGAAAGTTAGGTCATTCTCAGCTCTGTGGTATACCTATGCTCTATGCCTGAAAGTAACAGAGGCTGCTTTAAGAGTACTGCCTGTGTAGTAATCAAAGCTTTCCTTCTACAACAGTATTAAACCAATAGATCTGTTTACAACTATCTAGTTACATATCTAATGTGTAAAGAACAAGTGACTGACCTTTTGGAAAGGTTACTTAGAAAGAAAAAACCCACTCATATGAGTAAGAGAAGGAGTAGCCTGTATTATCACTCACTTGGAAAACTCAGCCCAAGCTCTGTTTCTTCCAGCAAGCTCCTTCAAAGCTCATTTGAGTAAGCAACATATTTGGCTCATACAAAGGTGATTTAGGGTTTTCCGAGCTCCCCTTCGATTTGCTTTCTTTCCCCACCAACAACCTATGACCTGTTTGTGGGAGCTTCTCCAAGCAAGTAAGGCAGCCAAGCTGAGTGCTCACCTTCAGGCTTGTGTGGGACCGTGGCTGGCTTAGCTCATTGAATTTCCAGTGCTCTGACCCAGGCGTTTCCCCCGCTTCTCTCTGTGTGTCAGGCGTAAGCAGTGCATCTCCTGGAGGTAATGGGAAGATGCCCAGTGATATCGGACGCTCCTTTCTGTTTGAAAGAGAGAGACAAGGTTCATCAGCCATTTCAGATGTCACACTACTGATTCTTCTGTACACCTCTGAAACCAGCCGGGAAGTGGTAAAATTGTATGTTCAAACATTCGTACACTGTGTTCTATTAAATATACAATGTACAAACTGAATGCTATTACAGCATCATTTCACATCATCTGATTGCAAATAGTCTATTCCATGGCTTTAGATAGCAGTTATTGATTGTATTGTAGCTAATCTATAGTAAACAAAAGTTTTACAGAATTGCAATACAAAGAGGAGTGTGAGATGAAAATGCTTCCTTATTTCAAACTATGGTTTTTAAAGACCGTTTTGCACACTTTATGCAAGACACAGTACCACATAACTTCCACAACATGCAACAGCTAAATCCTTAACTGAAGCATTTGCTGAAGTTGTAAAAAATCAGCCTGAAGTCCAACTCTTCTCAAAATGCATGGTATTTTTCTCCTGAAGATCATAGGAATTACATGGATTGTATAACTGAAAACAACAGGATCAAGGAATTACAGACGTTAAAAACAAGTGTAGCCAAAACCTGTGTGGTCTTAACACTCTAACTTCACCCTAAAGCTATACAAAAGCTTGTGTTAGTAAGGCAAATTACTTCATTTCAACTCTTCACCATCTCTGCTACCTTTATCACTTCCCTATAACAAATAATGTTTGGAAATTCCAAAGCTTCATATATTGACCCTCTAAAAAAAGAATATCCCCAAGTCAATCTTGCCATCAGTAGCGTGACCAGTGAACAAAAGGATTAATTCTTCCTGCTAGCAAGAGACAAAAACAGTGTGCAGAATGCAATTCAGAGGATGCTACAGCCAGCCCTGAAAAGGAAAAATACCAGCCAGGCATAGAATTGAGATAAAGCAAATTATTTGTTCAGTCAGAACAATGAAACACAGAAGAAAGGACTGTAATCAACTAGCACAGCTCTAAGTATACTGAAGACAAAGATAAAAATGTGCACAAGTGATGGCAGAAAATTATGCTTGAGAAAACATTGCTTGTAAGTACCCTGCAGAGATAATCCAAAGTATTAAGATATGTGAAATCTCACACTTCAGCATCATAAAAGTCAAATCACAACCATATATACTTTCTTTTGCAAGGCTTTTCACAAATGAAACACAACCTAGGCAGAATTCTGTGCAGAATTAGTACCTGCATATAAATTATATGCAAAAATATTACAGGTAGTATTGAAAAGCAAAAATTCCTATAAATTTTATCGTGTTTGGGGTTTTTTTCCTGTTACTTAAAAGAAAACGTAGCCAAGAACAGATTGTATTTAGCAATTAAGTCATAAACTCCTTTTGTTAATTTTACATCGCCAAGAAAACAATGTTCAAAGAGCAAAACAATTTTAATTGCATGAACCTTTCCAGTACGCATGTAACAAAGATGTTGCTTGCCACAAAAATCTCTGCAACTAATTCTCACATCACATATATCTTGGCCTTTCATATATATTATTTCAAGTTAGGTCACTGATTTGGAGGTAGCTTACCAAAGTAAAGCAAGATCAGGATTAGAAAATAAAAAGCATCAGATACTGTTTAGCACCTGCAAACTAAGTGTGCTGACAAGTCATCATGAAAAACAGCTACAGAACTAAAGAGAATCTGATTCCAAGGGTTCCCGCTATTGTAACAGGTTCTGCTTTTCTTCAGATTTCCCACCACTCTAATGTGTGTGGGGAACAAAAGACACGCCACACAAGCTTAGATTATGTCAAAAGACAGCCTGAAACCCTTTCATTGGTTAAGGAATCCAGCAACAAGAGGAGGAAAAAGCTGCCCTTCAGGGGCAGAGAAAGCCGGTGATAAAGCACACATTGTGCATTCGCCCTGGGAAACGCCTCCCAGAGCAATGGTTCAGAGCAGGCAGATTTGCTTACTTGCAGGATATGCCACAAAGCCCATCTTCTTTGTGGTCTTCAGAAGAGAGAATTTAAACAAAATGAGTGACAAAAACCACATTCACAACTGACATTTGTCTTTTTTATGGAATAGTTTTAAATCAATTTTATACTGAACGTATTTTGATGTGCTAAAACGCAGTTCAGGTGCACTGCAAGGCGACGGAGTAAATGAAATGTGAAAGGCGGATTTAATTTGGGAATGAAGGTTATTACTCATGTGTCTGCATTAGAAGAAATTACCCTATTCAACTGAAACAATTTCAACTTATTTCCCTGGTTGCTGACCGGGAAGCAAAGAACCCCTTCTACTCCCTCAGTGTCCGAGAAACACCTTGAAATACAACAGCGAGCAGGAGGCACGCACGTGTTTCTAAAGTCTAAACTAATATTCTGAAGTGATGTATTGAAGCATTTAGGATAAGCAATCAGATGCTGTGTTATAAAATCTGAAAACCAGAAACAATTCTTCTACAATTAGATTCCTTCATCCTATATTTTAATCTTTTTTAAATGAATAGAAGACTAAGGAACTGCATCCCAATTCCTGCAATTCCTAAAAACAATTACTAAGGGCGGGAAAATGCATAGCTTCCCCAAACCCCTCAAACCCATTAAATATTCCCCAGGGGAACAAAAGCACATTGCAAAACCCCTATTTCTTAAGCCATCTGATTGCTTAAATATAAAATCTAATAAAAGTTACTGAAGCTCAATATTTTGCTTTGGTTTTTTAGAGTTGGTGGTTATTTGTTTTGGGTTTGGATTTTCCCCCCTCCTTTTAAGCAAACACACCCTTAGTAACTAGATCAGTCTACAGAGTTATGCTTCAGATTTATTGTATTTCTTTGTATTTAAATAGCCATACATGTTTATTTTCAGTTATTAATAATTGGTATTTCTTTCATCTATTGATTGGCTTTTAACCTTTGGAAGAACTCTTCTGTGCCGAGAGACGGACGTTAAATGCATCTACTAAAGAAAGTCTCCATATACCATGTATTAGTCACACAGCTCTCAGAGAACACTATTTCCCAGCATTTTCCACTTTATACATAAGGTTTACTATTAAATTTACAACTACAGTTAAAGTATGTCAGGTTTTCAGGTCAGAAAGCTGCATTTTAAAACTCTTCCAGCTGTTTTCCATTTGTAATTGTAGCACTAAACCATGTTAAGATTACTTTTGGTCGCAACATTCTAATGCATCTCTGCTACTGCTCTAGGCAACTAGGACAAACAGAACGTAACTTGAGGGGGGACGGACAGAGTTGGCAACTGGCCATACAAGTATAGAAAAAGAGGAGAGGATAACATTTGGCTGAACAATAGTGAATGGGCTTTAAGAGCTCTGATGCTTAAATAAAGATTATCTTTTTCCCCTCACCAATCAATAATCAGATTTCTTAAAACTAGTATGATCGACTAATTTCTATGGGTTTGTGATCATCAATGAACTCATCTTACATAGGTATTCGGACTGTAAAAGGTGAAATTTAACAGTACAAGGCCTCAGACTGCATACATTTATGGCCATCAAGATCAGCCACGTACCTTACAATACACTGAACAGGAGCTTTATCCTTGATGTTACCGCAGCTTTTTCTGCAGGTTACAATAAACCATTGTAATACCTTTCTAAGAGATACATATAAACTGACCTTGTACTTAGTTAGAACGTAATGAAATTTGAGTAAAGAAATACATTGCTATATCCCAGTCCATTAATATGTTTACAAAAGAATTTGAAATCTATACACAACTGACATCTCTAATTTATCCTTGCTCTTTCTGTATGAAAGGAAAACAGCAGAGAACATAGAAAGAGCACATGAAGCCAAGGTTCAGTAGGGCAGAGTACCTGAGTATCCTTGGTAGGTTCTGCGTCAGAGCTGGCACACCAGTAGAAATAGAAAAGTGCACTAGCAGCAAAACCGAGAGAGACACCAGGATAGCAGAATTAATGACCACCGCCCCGCCAACGAAGCCAAACACAAATAGCAGCATGCATCCAGGATTCATGGCGCTGCGCTGGCATGGTGAAACGCCGGAACCGAGAAGGCTACACAGGGGCCGAGGGTGTATCTTTGTAGGCAAAGTCTGTCATTCAGCCGCTGCCACAAAAACAATGCCATCAGCAGCAGCTTTCCACTCTTCTGCAGCAGCTCCAGAGCAATGACATCACCGCTCTCCTCCCCCTCGCAGCATCGATGCAGCAACGCAGAAACACAGCCAGCCCTGGAGTTATTCTCCCCTCCTTCCACGCAGAGTTCATAGGCTAGAAAGCTTCAAAATCTGCATAATATATTCACATCAAGCCCTTAGAACAAGCGGGTCTCACGACGCACACCTCCACCAACGCATACACAAAGCCACGGCAGGATATCCATTATTTTGGGACAGCTGCTGACATTTTCCCTGCCTACCTGAATGCAAACACTCCAAAAAGCCAAAATCGTTTAAGGCTGATGTACAAAGTGTATCTCAACGTTTAACAGTGCAACAGCAAAAGCCTCTTTCTACTGATTTCTACACTATTCTCTTCCCACATTCCAATCATACAACAAATCTTTCCGATTCAGCCGAACTGTTGTTGCAGGATTAAAGAACAAAGTCTTGCAAACACAAATGAATGGATTTTTTCTCTTTCATTTCAGGGTGAGAGCATAGTAAATAGCTTACCTAATTCTACTGTGTGGTGTGGATTCGAGCTGATCACCCCCTGTTAGCTGATGAAGTTTAGTTCTTTCCAAGTGCTCCATATAATTGTGAATCATCTGTTTAAAAGGACAGAGAAACAACAAGAAATATTTAGCTACATCTACTTTTACTACAACCACGTAATTCTTGGCCAGTACAATATAATCTCCCCCTGGAATGCTAAAAATAGTAAAGGCATTCAGAAGCATTAAAGCAATAGGTGAAAGAAGCAGCAAAATTATGCAGTGTGTAAAACCACAAACCAGAAGAGAAGCCCATAATAAATAAATTGGACAACTTACTTGTGCATTCATGCACAGGGAACATCTTAAGGGCACACAAAGTGCATGTGATATTACAAAGGAGTTTTGAACAGAAGTACCATGGTCAAATCCATTTTGGAGGCTGTTTAAGACCTCTGTATCTGGCAGATACTAACATTTATTATGCGACACAACAAGCCTACAGCCTAATTGCAAAGTACTGTGAAGGTCAGACAACATGAACCTCAAACATTAAGCATAATGAATCCACAATCTAAGACTCAGGTTATTTCTGTTGGCAGAAATTTGAAGACAGCATCTTTTTTTTCCTGGTAACATTCAAGTAGATTGAAGCTTTCTGTATGTTTTAGAAGTGAAGTCTGGTTTTAAACCATCTAAACTGACATCTCAAAAATGAGCAAGTGCAGGTGGATTTTCAGCACTGAAGAGTTTTTCTTGCTTGCTCTTTCTCTTAAGAGCGACAGCCCCAGGCCAACATGCTAACTCCTGCAGTCATGACTTATTTAACAGACCCCGATTCCAATCAGCCAAAGGATGATCCTACTCAGCGTGTAACTGATCCAGGACATGCACTGGGAGAAGTTACAGGTATCGCTGCATCACTCCAAAAGGTTAATTTGGACATACATGTCCTTGAAATGAAAGCTGGGAAAGCCTGAAGAGAAGCTTACATGACACTTGGTATTTTTAGCATTTCTGCACTCACATGCACAGATGAATAAGGGCACTCAGCACATGAGAAAAAGAATCAAATCGTAGGTGCACTGCAGAAGATTTCAGTGTACTTTTCTTCCTGAGAGGTATTCAGGTTGTATCTTAATGGCTTTCTATAGAAAAATAATACCTATTCCATAAAACTAATGTCTTCTGCTACTGTAGAAGGAGCATACACATGCTTTTAGGAGAGCTTTATTAACACAACCAATATTACATAACCTTTTATTCTGGGGGCAGTTGCACACATTAGGACTGAATTCAGCAGGACCTGGAAACCTGAATCTCCATGTTACTTTCAAGTCAAGGTTGATGTGTCTGAAGTCCGTAAGCTTGACCTTTAGATGCTACTACCTTCAGTTATCATCAGCTTCTCCACAAACAGTGCTGGCCAGCATTAACTGTATGTGAATATATATTCATATTTTTCTGCTGGAGTGAACTGGCTTAAGATACCCTGATTGATGGAGAGTCTATAAAATAAGTACTGGTTATGTGCAGATCCTGGTTTACCCAGCATTCACCTGAACTAAATAATATAATTCAGACCAGAAAAAAATCTTGCTATTTTTAGAGAAACATTATATAATATACTTTAACTGCTGTCAAAAGCTTACATTTATCCTCCAACAAAATGATATAAATGCAGCATTTCACTAGGATCATCTCATTTGTTTTCTGATTTTTTTAATACTTGCTCACACACAGAAGCAATCAAAAGAATTGAAAGCTTCACCTTCAACTATCCATTTCTTGGTTTTTCTCTTCCTACCAAGCAACCAAAATTCAGTGCCCCAATGGTTCCTGTGCAGTTTTACACAGGTTTATTATAATCCAAATTATTTAGAAACTCTAGGGAAAAAAAAAAAAGCATAACTTTGAACTCCACATTAGACCATTCTGTATCTAGGTTCTGCTGCATCTGTTCATGTATCCCCTCACAATGAAAAGGAGAAATTACTGAACAAAAGCTGATGTGCCTGCAAGCACTTTAATTTGCAGCACACTAATTGGTTTCTCACAGTAAAATGTTAAACACAACACATGTGGTGGTTTTTAGCTAGTGAACAGGAGCTACGTAACCAGTACCCTTCCAGGGAACAACTAACACATGGGGGGAAAAAAGAGCAGGGTCAATAAAACCTGCATAACTTCCATGTTTTGCAAAGTATGTGGTTTAACCTACTTGATTCCCTCCTCTCAGCCTATTCTCTTGTTTACTGAAATGTCTCATCATATTTATTATCCACATACAGAGGCTGGAGGGTAGGTCAATTCAAAGGACTATGTGGTTTAGTGTTGTTCTGCAGATGAAAATGATGCTGATGGCAAAATAAGCAAATCTGTAGAGACATAGCACATGGATTCACAACTACTAGAAACCAGTTAACCCAAAGGTTTAAATACTAAAGTAAATACCGTAGTTTACTGGGAAGGCAGCTCACTGCCCATCTACACCAAACCTTTAAAGAGTCCCCCCAAAAACCATGGGATCTGAACCAGATAACCTCCAGAGATGATCTCAATCTAAATTACTCTGAGGCTCAGCATATCCCTGAGGTGCCATCCTGATCCAAATAAAACCTATGAACTAACACACCAGAGTTCTCAGAGCTCAAAATCTGATCCAAAGTTTTGCTATGCTTTGAGATTACTCAGCTATCCAAACCAAAGTGTTTTAATATTACAATTTAAAAATAGAAGTAAATTGATTTAATTGCTCTCTACCCAGCAGAATTCTTAATGAAGTTACACTAAGGTACAGATGATCAGTAAAGGACTACATCTACTACCTTTTTCTTGCATAAGAGTTGCAGTCAGTATGTAATCCTCCATAACCTTTTTCTCCTGACAGCTCACCTGGCTGCCCCTGAAGTCTACAACTATTTTAAATATGACCAAATGTTCCAAAGAAGGTGTCATAAATATTGACCATCTCAGCACTGTTGTAGTTAAATACACTGCTCAACTACCATTAGCTGAGGGGATTAAAGATAAACTCAGAATTTAGAAGAATTACATTATTTAGTTAACATCACTTCGCAGTTCATGTGTTAGCTCATTTCAGGGCACAACGTGTACAAACTGACCACAAGGAGCTTCTAAAGATGTTAAAGCACAAATATAAAAGCCATTCCCTTTGAATGCAAGTGACAACCATGCAATGTCTTTCCATCTCAAAAGCACTCAAATTGGTTTCCTCATGTGGCACGTGACAACTTCTACAACTGCAGAAAGTGCTAGAGGTTTCTCCAAGTCTTAAACTTCATTCACAAAAGAGTTACCATCCCGTCACTAGTTTCTGTTCCTACCCTTACAAATACAACCACTCCCAATGCACACAACCTTAGTACTTTGTCACAAACAAATGTGAATATGTCATCTCATGGTTACTGTTACCTGCATCTTTTCCTTAACCAGGTTGAGAGCATCTCCTTTACACCTTCCTCTCTCTTTCACTCCTCTTTCCTTTTTGTGTCAATGCTTTAACTCCCCCAGGACAGGGTTTTGTAATTCTTCCGCTGTCAGACCAGGCTCAGTGCTACAGCCCTCGCTGTTCGCTCTGCTGATCCCATCAAGTTTGGCACAAGTGGCTCCTCCCTTTGGGTTTGTGTGACCAACTGTGTATATATAGATCTTTCTGTGTCCCACATAATCTAGATTTATTAAGGTAATAGACATTTCTAGAATCAACTTAATTCAGAACATAAGTCCTAAACACTTCCATATAACTAGCTTTTACCTTTCAAGATTTGTGGTGAGCTTGTCACCCAAGTAAAAGCATCATCCCCACTGGTGAGCTTGGCCCACCTTTATCCACATACAAGATGATGTTGCTAGCAGATACAACAGGATGTAAAGATGTTAAATGCAGGCTTCATAAATGAAGCTGCTAATGCTTAGCATAAAGCTTTGGAAAAACTATTTGCTTGAACAGGTAGCTTAAATCTCATCTCAAAAACATCGGGACTGGTGCCCATCCTTACTCACAATTGTAATCAGTCAAATCCACTTAGAAGTCTGTTTCCTTGCACAGGGACTTGCTGGGGATATGCTTATCCAGATGAACCGAACAAAATCCATTCTCAGTGCCAGAGACAGGCTTGCTGTTCTGTCACACCGTATCAGTGTAAAACAGGGAGAAACTTCCGTGGCCCAATTATGCTTCATTAAACTAAGCCCATATTCTGCGCCAGGGAAAGAGATATTGAACCATTTTAGTTTTCTGTTTCCCAAAGGATAAAGAGAAACACTTCCTTAAATGGAAAAAAAAAGGAATGTTACTTTGGAAATTTGTGCACAGAGGTGCCACAAGTGTTAGTGAAATCTCAAGTAGATGCTAAAGGACTGCTTTGCCTCAGTTTCCCAACTGACTCATAAAACAGTCTTCATCCAAGCCTTTAGAACACCAGCACCATAGTTATGAAGTGTGCCCTAACAACTATGCAAAAAAAGAAAGCAAGACCCTTTACCTTCTAACTCAGGGGCTTGCTCTAAAAGTCACTAGCAGCAGGGCATCATCCCTTGCAGCAAAGGTAAAAAAGCACCAAGAGGTATGTAAGAAGACAGGAGTGCCTTTAGACAGGCAGTATAACAAATCAATTTTCTATTAAATAGAATTGTATGAGATAAATTTATAACTGAGTAGCAAAATTCCTTTCTAAGTCTATAAAGCAAAGGTCTGAAGATTTCTGGATTAGCCTTCTAGCACAGAAGTCTAATCTAACTTACAGCACGCAGCACTGTGGCTCTATTACTGTTTCCTGCATCTGGTCCTTCGTAGCCAGAGAAAGATGGAAACAAGACTTTGCATAGTTAAGATTCCAGCATACTGTTTTATTGCTCATCTGTTGTGAGCATTAGAACAGAGGAAGATCAGTGCAAGATCAAGATATGCTACAAGCAGAGGAAGACCATGGATGAGAGTATGTTAGCTAAGCAGAGGATCATGATATGGATATAAGAACATGTTCAGGATGCATGCGTACATTCTGTTCTGACTGAACATTTATGTTCCTCGCTACCTGCTACAATGCCCAGCTACACTCCACCTTCCAACCTGCCAATGCAACTGCTCAGGTTATCATACTCCAGTCCATTTCAAATCCAGGCAGTTAGCTCAAGCACAGACTTACTGAGGGAATAAGCTTAAGAGAATACATCCCACTCACACCCATTAGCTCATCTCCCACTCTATGGACAGCAACGAGAAAGACAGAAGCTAATTTAAAGGAAGGGTGAAGAAGGCTAAAGGCTCTTCCCAGAGCTCTACCAAGCTGCAGCTGCAGAGACACCATGTATGTATTTCAATGACACTGCGGTGAGGGATTCAGCTCTCCAGGTCACATCACAGGTGTAGCTTTCTGTGGCTCAGTTTATGTAGATCTTGGTCCATTCAACTGAAACTGTTCAGGTGAAACTCCTGTGAGCTGCTGAGCCAGCAAGCTTGCAGGGCAGTGATGTGTGGCAAAGAGGTAACCACAGACAGAACCATAGAATTACAGAGTATGAGGTTGGAAGGGACCTCAAGGATCATCCTGTCCAACCTTTCGAGGCAAAGCATGACCTAGACTAGATGTCCCAGGAAAATCTTAAAAGTGTCCAATGGTGGAGAACCCACCACTCCCTGGGGAGATTATTCCAATGGCTGATTGTTCTCATTGTGAAAAATTTTCCTCTTAAAGGCAAGTAGTATTAGTGCCAAAAGAGGACATAGTTACAGAACGTCAGTGAACTCAAGAGCTGGAACAGAAAGACATAGTCTGGAACACTATACTCTAAATTTGAGAATGAGGGGAGAATAGAGGGAAGCAAATACTGAAGACAGGCAGAATTAGAGGAAAACTGCTAGAAATCCAGATTGCAGAAAATGTAGTCAGGCTGCATCTTTAACAAGACATCTGTCAAAGCAATCACTGCCAACATCTTAGAGCTACCAAAAAACCCCACTTTCTAATGCTCTGCTCATTATTTGGTCAATTGAAATAAAAACAATTGCCATGGCAGTAAGTACCAAAGAGGGATCACTTGCAAAGACAACGGTGAAGCTGATTCAGAAGGAAAACATATTCCTTCCTAGAAAAACACGAAAGGCTTCAGAAACAAGTATTGTGATAGAAATATTTAAGCCAATGAAGTCTCTAACTTAATGCTTAAATTAGGTTGGATATTTGACAAAGCATCTTGCATTAAAAAAGTTACTACACAGACCTAACACACTAGAATTCGTTTGGAGAAAGGGAATCAGGAAATCACAGGGGATGGGGAAAGATGGGTGCTGTTATTACAGTCCTCTCCAGTCCCCAGGGATTTCAGTCCCTGAGTCTTAAACACTCACCAGATATCAGCATTAAAGTGCTGACCTCCTGACATTTCAGTCCCTGACTACAGCGAGATATATCAGGAAGTCCACACTGTCCCAGATTCACAACAGTCTCTCTCATTGTGCTCAAAAATGTCTCAGCAAATAAGTAACATGTAGTTAACTTCCTGAGGTTAGTCACACAGTTGTCAAAAAGGCTCCCAACCTTTTATCAACAACCACACCACTGGTAGCTGTTCTTTGTCCTTAGTTCCCAGCCCAGACCCAAGCTTTCACAGCCCACAAATCCAATTCCCCATCAAATCGCCATGTCCTATCTTCAATATACTGCTGCATTTCAGCAGCTGCCAGCTGGTGGCCTGAGACTGTGTGCGTTTCTAGTAACATTTACACACACTTGTCACCTAAAAACAGGGATCAAAGTCTATGTAGACAAAAGCAGAAATACCCTAACCTGAAGGTGTTTTAGAAGCCAAGTATTTTCTAAACAAAGGGGGAGTTGAAACATTAAAAATGACAAAAATAAATAAAGCTGAGACTGGGGAAGCAAAGACAGAAGGAAGAGAGGAGTGCAGAAAGCATGAGACCTGCTTTTAGGAGCACAGAGGTGTGAATATACCATGTTGCATTACAACTTATTTCTTTATGAAGAAAGGACATAGTCACCTCAGTAATAATAAAGCCCAAGGAAACACCTCTCCCTACACCAAAGAAAGTGAATTTAAGAAGTAAAAGCATTTAATAAATTGGAATCAAACCAGCAGAGGCTGTTGTCCGTTTTGGAGCAAAACCTACGTAAAAAGATATCCAGAACATTTCATTAGCATTTCATTGAATTAATGGTGCCCAATACATTCAGTTAGTGCCATTTCTATAGTAATAGTACTCAGAGGTTCTAACTAAAATAAGCCAAAACTCTGTAAGCACACAGTACTTCCAATTCAAAAGGGTGTAAAACTTAAATAGGGAGCATTAGGCTTTTCAGTTTACTTAAATTTCCATTTTCAACAGATGCAGCATTCTAAAGCTACTATTTAATAACAAACATGACGTTAAATACATTAGGATTTCAGAAAATACATTACTATTTTCATTTAAGAGCTACAGAAGTCTTGCCACACAATACTCAAGCTACATGCTGGTTGGTTCCAAGCCACCTTCAGCTGCTGTCTGCATAACGTGCTCATCTTAAGATTGCTAAGGAAGTATTAAAGGTAACCAAATCTTACATCTGTATTTGCTTTCCCTTTCCCCACATGTGGTCTTTTGAACTAGAACAGTCAGTACTGCATGCCCTTTCTTGCTAGTGATGACCTAAAAGCAGCTAGCTGACCTTTCAAACAAAGGCAGAACAATCAGAGTAAGGAGAACTGTACTCAATATTGGGACTTCAGATTAATAAGAATTATTCAGAGAACATAATGATCCTCTCACTAAAATAAGTATACCAGTCAGGCAGTAAGCTTCCCTGCATGGGGAAGATGACCTGCGACTAAAAATCAACGCACTGCAAGTCCCTTTATGCTTTAGAACCAACTTTAAAATTGTGGGTTATTTATTTAACAGAGTCAAACTTGTCCCATGCTCATTAGCAAACCCTGTTTTTAACAGCTATCAGTTAGTCTGGCAGCGACTTCCCTTTAATCATGAATCTCAGCAGGAGGTGAGTTTTTGTTCCCTCCATGGTGCAAGTAAAACCAGCACAGAAAACTGCAGCAGAGCACTGAAATTGCAATTGCCTTTCTATTTCTCTGAACAGCTAACTTTGAAATATGAAAAAGTAAATTCCTGCTTTTTGAAACTTCTGATTATCTGACAAAGCTACAAAATGGACAAATGTGTAATCAAACTAACATGGAGAAATAGACACTTAGATGTAAATGAGGGAAACTACATAGCCAAATGAAACCTGGTCACAACTAACATTAGCAACACAAGCATCCAAGCATCAGTGAATAAACCAATCCATCCAGTAATTTTCCCAACTGCTCACACAACAGTTTTCCAGAGATTACATTTTTACAGATACCCTGAATTCATCTTGACACAACAACCTACCTCTGTATGTCTTGAATGAAGTGCATTGTATTCTTTCTTGAGTTCTGCTTCCCTCTCCTCAAGTCTGCTAACTGGAAGAAGAAAAATACACAAGAATTAAAATTCAATTCAGAGTTCCAGTAAATAAGATGGACTTGCCTGGGACCAGGCAACCAGATCAGTGATAAGAGTATTCTTAGCAGTAAAGAGCAAAGAGCAGGATATAAAGCTTGCTTGTTCTTGTGTTTTTAAACTCTCATTACTTGAGCTTCCCAAGTACATCAACAGTAGCACAGGCTTACAACTTGCAATTCTCATTAAAAACCCAATATTATCTTCCCTAGCTGATTGAAAGTCCAATGAGAGGGGATTTTTACATTCAAGGACACCACTGCTCACATCAATCCAGACTGGTTCACATGTGCACACGGGAACCACAGGAAGAGGGAGAAGTCACATCATGTACCTACAGTATCAGATGAGAGCTGTGAGCTCCAGCTAAGGCTCCACACTGGTTTCCTAGAACCCATCATCTCCAGAGGTGTTTAACTAGGGCAAATATGAACAAGGTATTGTTTAAAATAGCTGCAAGTCATATGCTGTAGTACAGAAATGAAGAGTTCTGCTGGCACCCACTCATATTCCACTGAGCATTAAAGGCAAAAGATTAAGGAGAAGAAAATATCTGAATATTTCTGTAGGTATTCCAAGAAACAAGCAATACACCTAGCAGATTTAGTAGAACTTTTAGACAATGAGTTCATATTAAGAGATTAACTGTAACAAACTGCAATGTCCCTGTGCAATTAATCTGCAGAAAAGCTAAAAGAATACAGAATTTTCTTCACACAACTTACTTTTTCTACTCAAAACAGAAAACATTTTTTTTCTGCTTAGAATCAATTTCCATCTCTCTGTTTAGGTACTTCTAGGCACGATATTTATGTGACATAAGCACATTTCAAGTTCTGTAACTGAGCTACTCTTATTCCACTTGCCACATTTAAATACCCCTGGGAAACTTGAAATTCATAGTTATCAATCTCCAGAGACTCGTTGCCAAATGCACGCTATCTGAGGACAAATGCTAGCGTCTTCTCTGCCATTTGCATGCTTTCATATTGCCAACTGGGTCTTCTGCAAATGAATTTTCAATCTACCATTGCTTTTCACTCCATATCTCTGTATTTGGGCACAATACTTTACTGCAAGTACTTTCAAATAAAAAAACCCAATCTCTGCCAGAACCAAATGCTAGAACCAGAATACACAATTGTCTACTCACCCAAACATGTGTAAACATTCTTAGCTCCTAATCTAATCTTGCTCTCATAAGAACATTAAGTTCCTTAACACCACCTTTTGCACTCCACCTATAAATACCTATTGTATCAATTTTATTTATACTAACACAAGACTGAACACTTTCATTTCTGCATTGTTATCAAACTGAACAAAAACCCCTTTAGGTCAAATAGCAGTAAGTACGTACAAGTTCTGACAGCACAACATATATAAATATATAAAAGCCCAATACATACATAGTTTTTGAGACACAATACCTAATGAATGGAAGATTTTAGTTTACTAGTTTTAGGCAACGGATGTTTTAAACCTCCTCATACATTTAAAGGGAGGTTATATGGAAGTTTGTGCTAAGTGCCTACAGAAACAAGTGTCAGAATTTGTAGTTACAAAGCCAAGACATGACAAACCAAATTTATCCACCAGCATTGTAGTCAGAAGTAATTACATTTTACAACAGTTGACCATCACAGCCATCCTAGCAACAACCAGTCAGCAGCTACAAGGCAGAGCTCAATGGCTTTAGCTGCCCATACCCCAACCAGCAATGGCTGCGCTCACTTGAGAATCCTCCATCTCTGGGCTCTGCATTACAGCTCCCAGCATGTCTTCCTTCCCTGCAGACCAAGGGCCTGGAAACCTTTCCGCTGTGCTAAACCTGCTTTAGGACAGGCAAATAGCCTGGAAATCAGAAAGTGCAAACTGCATGGCTAATTGGCTTCATGCTTTGTGAAACCAGGGCCCTCTCCTAGGAACAAGCACCCAGGGGGAGGCCGGCAGCCACACTGCCTCCTGGGAACCGCCACTGCTCCATGCTGGATGGGAAATCGTGGTTCAATACAGCCTCACCAGGAACTTGCAAAGAAACCAGAGTGATGCACCCCGAGGCTGTTGGCATGCTCGTGTCTAGACAGCACAGCCAGCTCCTAGAGATTAATTTTATCCAGTGGATTCTGGGAAAGAGTACTTGACACAGCACACTTAATGAAGACTAACACCACATTTGGTGTCACAAACACCTTCTTTGTAGCTACCTTCATTAAATCCACAAAAGCATTTCCTGCCATTATGGATATAACAAACAATTCACACAAGGGTTGAGGATCCATAAGAAAGCACATCATTTTCTCCTTCTGCAGCCCAATTTTAAGTAGTTCCCTAAGTCACAGAAGACAAATGTACATAGATATGGATACTGCATAGTTAAAGAGGGTATCTCCATTAAACCTGTAACTATTTTTGTTACTTTAAAAGGTTGAAAGAAGGGCCTTAGAAGATGATGTAATTGACATTCAGCATTTTCTTCTGGAAGCCACTTCCAGCTGGGTAACATGTTACAGTCCTAGAGCTTGAAGTTCCAGTGGTAAGCAGATGTACACTAAGTTTATATATCCACAACAGACACCACATCAATAATCCTCAAACCAGGTTTTTCTAATACCAGCAGAACGATACACAACACCGGAAATCTATTCTACCAAAACCATGTCTTGATCTTGACAAAACAACCAACAGAATATGTTTCTCTTTTCCAACTAAACACTCTAGAAGAGATCAAATATTCCCTGAGGGCTGAAGACCACTACAGACTTGAACGCAAAAGATACTTGAACCTAGTGAAGAACAGCCAGAAGGATTTTGAGGAAGACCACCAGATTCTTGCCACAAAGCCATGGAAAAACACATCAAGCCATGGAAAAACACATCAAGCCACTATTAAAGGTAAATTCCCATCAGCAGTAACAGGAAACTAAATAGCAGACCAAAAAAAATGTCATCCACTGACACCTACAAGTACATTTAAAACCAATTGTCCCCAGTTCCATTTTACTCCACCAGCACACAAAGAGTGGAAGTCTGGCACCACGCTGATAACATCTCCCCCAGAGGAATGGAGCTGACATGCTGGGTCTGCAAAGCAGCAACCAGACAGAGTTCCCATCAATCTGGCTTAACTAGCAACAAAAAAAGCTACTCAGATATTTCAGTCTAAGACTTTTCCCCACTAAGATGTCAGGTTGATGATAAAAACACTTTGACGATATATATCCTAAAAGCAAGATATCCATTCTTTTTGTTGTAATGTCTTTATAAAGCCATTATATCCTTGTTAAAATCACAGAAGATAGCAAAATTTCATTGTGTAAGATATTACATGTGCAGAATATAACATACATCAAAAAAGTTTCACTATTCATGGTTAAAGTCTACATGGAAAAACTCTAAAGGTCTTCCAGCATCATAAGTATGAGCATAAAATGTAAATATTCTAGTAGTTTTAAGGCTGGTGAAAAGGCATCCCACTGGAGCAACACCACAAACTCATGCCCAACAGCTACTTGCAACCTTCTCCAGCACTGTCAATATCCTAACGCATTCAGTGACCTGAAGTACCAAACCTAATCGAAGTTCTCTCAAATCAAACCAACCACACCTAAAAATGGGAGATTAAATATTACAGCAAACTAGAGAGAAGCCTCCAGAGTTTCTGCCTCCTGACAGCATTACGAGGAATGAGGCAGCAAAGCTGCCCACCCTGCCTGTTCAAAAATCAGAGCTTACCTCCCAAGTCTGATGGCTTTTACCAAGATTGGAACACCCTCCATCTGTATGTTGTCCTCTGCCTCAAACTGCTGATAAGCCTGAGGGGGAGAAAGAGAAACACACCTGCTAGAACGCCAAATCCAACTGGTACAATGCCTTCAAGAGGAATTACAAATTCCTGCTACACAAGCCAGGACAGGGATCCAGCTCATTAATGAGACTTTCCTAGCCCTAGACTATCTGAAGGCTCTCCTTGCACAGCTTTTGTCCAGCTCCACTCTTAAAAGCAGGTCCTATACCAAAGTTAAGAA
>JANHGB010043226.1:16115-42574 GCA_026283785.1 Coracopsis vasa | reverse complement strand
CTTTAAAGTTCTTTCCAATCCAAACCATTCTGTGATTCTATGATTCTATGTGCATCCCCATGTGTCACGAAATCCAACTTTGTGACTATGCTCTGGATAAAAGGGGCAGCAGAAGGGTCAGCGAAACTGTAACCAAGGTCTTAGAATTCATTGGTTTAGGTCTATGTCTAAGTTTTAGGACTGGGACAAATGCACACACAGAATATACCTAATGTGATCCATGAGTATAATTTCTGTATATATAGAAAAAGCATTTTCATGATGAGGACAGTCAGCCATTGATTCAGGTTACCCAAAGAGGCTGTGCACTTTCCATCTTTGCAAGTTTTTAAGATCAGCTGGATAAAGGTCTGAGAAATCTGATTTGAGCTCAGAGGTTCGATTAGGGACCTTCTGATGCTCCTTCCAGCCTGAGTTACCTTGTGAACCTACACACTTGTTCTTATTGGATCATTTTCATTTTGTTCCCATGCGGTCACCTACAGCTGATGTGCACTCTCACACTATCAGTTCAGTCTGGCACAGTGAGTGCATGAACCCCATCTTGTCTCCTCATCGCAGCTCAACCATATCCTGGGAAACTGCCTGGTCCTGGAGGTCAGGGTGTTCACCCACCCATTGGCCATCCCATCACTTACTCTTCCTCTATTCTTCTGCCATTCACTGCTGTCTAAGGAAAGGACAGGTCTGCAAGGAAGAACAAGGCAGCATTCAAGGGGTCTTCACATCCCAGATCAGAAGGTATCTATCTCTTAAGATGTGTGGCATAATGTGGAAAACTTGGGCTGGATGAGCACAACCTCAAAAATCAAATCAGCATATCATCCACAGCATCTCTGTGGTTTAGGGTACAGCTGCACCAGGGAAGGAAACAAGCCCTGGGACATGCCCTACATTCTTGGTACAGAACCTTTCAGGCTCTGAAACAAGTGAGGACCTGAGTGTGAATTCATGACAATACGTTTAAAAAGCTATAGGCTGTCATCCTTCTCTCAGCAGGAACATGGCCCTGGGGCACTCAAACCTCAAGGGATTGCTTCTACATTGCTAAAAGTGCCAAAACTCAGCATGAGCAGCGCAAAGACCTGTAAAGCAAATCCAAATAACCTTCAATCAGAGAGGACCCTGCTGATAAGAAGAGACCCTGTCTGGAGCTTTGGAGCATCTGAGGAGGCCAGAGTGTATCACAGGCTGAAGAGGAGTCAGTGGTGCTCCGTCTTTTGTGAGCAAAACAGACATCAGACTTGCAGTGCTATGCAGAAGACATGCAAAGTTATCCATCTGCTCCACACAGCCCCAGGAAGACCTTGGCTGGATATTGAATCCAGCTTTTGGCACTACACTTGAGAAAAGATGTGGACTCCTTGGAAAGGGTCCAGAAAAGAAGAACAAAGAGGAACAGAGCTCTAGAAAACATGACCTGCAAGGAGACACTGAGAAAATTGGGGTTGTTTAGTCTAGAGAGGGGAAAACTGAGGGAAAACATGATAACAGCCTTCAAGTATTTTGAATTTCCCCACTGGATAGGAGATAAGGAAGCAGTCCTCCATGTCTGCTGGGGCTAGTGTATGAAATGATTAGGTAAGGGCAAGAGTGCCTGAGGTCAAACTTTAGGAAACATTTTCCAAGGGCGAGAACTAGGATTCCTTGTGTGGGAGGTGATGGAAACTCCATCACCGGAGGCTTTTGAGAACAAGTTATTTAGCTATGTATCAGGACAAATTAGGTGGATGAGGAGACCTGCAGGGATTACAGGATCTCTTGAGGTCTCCCTGGCCACCCCTGTCCCATGTGAATTCACAAGCTGGGCTTCTCTAGCTTTGTCCATGCGGAGTTTAAAAAGTACCAGGGAACCATCCTATCTGCTGGGAATCATATCCACTGCTTCTTCCACTTCTCGCATAAGTGCTACCCTGGTAGCTCTGAGGAAGGAGCAAGGACAGGGCTTCTCTAAGCACTGATTTTCAGGCCACCTGCAGTCGACATCTCCAGACGGGAATGCTGAGGCTTGCAGAGAAGCTGGATGTTGCTGCTGCAGAGCTGGGTGTTGGAGGAAAACAGTCGTGTTGGGGGTGGGAGGTACTGTGGGTGGCTTCATTGTAGTTGTTTTTGTAATTTATGGCTGGTGAGCCCGGAGTCTGGGAGGAGTGTTCCTTTTAATGCTCTTTTGTATAAATCCAAATAAATAAATTCAGGGAGTATCTCTTAGGCAACCAGGGCCCAGCCAGCATATAGCTGTTAAGATTAATATCTGCCTCTTGAACTGTGCCAGAAGACCAGAGAGAGAGAGCTGGCAGTGATCTCAAAGCACTTTGTAGAGTGTGTTGGAAAGTCTGGCAAGTTATATGGTGCTCCAGTGGGAACTGACTTGTTGGGCAAAACTGATCCCAGTGGAGGGTGAAATACGGGATGTTCCAGCCCAAAGTGTTTACCTTGAGCAAAAGCTATGAGTGTTTCTAGAAGGAGGGGACATCCCAGCTCTGGAAACCACACTGCTTTACTCAGCCCTGAAAATGCCACCAGTACGTGGTGCAGGTGGCTGTCACCCCTCTCTGTCCACTTATATGTGTTGGGAAGGGGAATGAGAGATAAGCCAGGCAGCCCCAGACCACTACATCCCCACCACGGTTTTAGCAGATGGAGGAAGACCCGAAGAGAGTGGTGCGTTGGTTTGTTAGCAGAACAGCCACAAGGCCAACCTCTTTTAAAGGGAAATGGGGTGCTGCCAGTAAAACATTACTGCCCAGTTGAAGCAGCGATGGAATAATGGATAGGGGTGAGCCCAGAGGAAATTTTGGATCCTGAACACTCTCAGACACTGTGTTCAATAGTTTTATGACATGGGTGTTCAGGGGAGTTTCTCCTGGAAACATTTGTTTTATAAATGGCTCGTTTTCTAATTACATTCTGCAGGGCTGAACAGCAACAAGAAAAAGGAAGGGAAGAAAAGGAAAAAAAAGAAAAGGGAGGGCCATGACACTTGCCAAAGCTGACTTGACACACACTTACTGCAGCTTCCACTTTGACGTGAATCAGAAACATCCACCAAATGCAAGTAATGGATAGCCCTTGAAGGAGATCTCCCTCACATGGAACACTGCACCTGTGAGACCAGGAGTGGTGGGGTGGCTGAGATGACTTTAATAGGGAACACCCAGGGTAGGGGGTCCTCTGCTGTGGGCAGCTATGGCCGTTCTCCCCGTGCTTCCCACTGAGCTCCATTTCCCTCCCACACAAGCCAGCCTTGTGGTCTCACTTGCTCTTGATTGAAGAGTGCATTTGCAAATGAATCCCATCGTGAGGTGGTGAAGGAAGAGTTAACCACTTCCTTCCAAAGATATAAAGGAAAAGGCCACCATTTCCAGACACTGGGCAAAATGAGCCGAGCAGCGGGGGCTCACAGGGTGACCCTAGCCCGTCCTGTTCAAAGAGGGGCAGGGAGAGGTTAGAGCATTGCTGGATGGAGCGATGGCCCCAGCCGTCTGCTTTAGGCATATGCCCTTATTTACAGGACTTTTTTGGCTCAGCACTGCAAGAGCCAGGTATCCCGCAAAGCTGGGCAAGAGTGACTTTAAAGCATTGCCCATAACAGGGGAAAGAAGGGAGTTAAAGGATGCGGCCTGTCTTCACACTGGAAGGGAATCTGGTGGCCACATGTATCTACGTTCTCCGACTTGATGATGATGATGAAAGATGTCATGCTAGGAAACTCTGGAGATCAGAGACACGCGGACCACATACCGGCATTTCAACACGAGAACACAGCTTCCAGCGTCTGCCGAACCTCGGAATTTGCACCTTGTAACACTAGAAATGGACATCTGTAGACGAAAGAAAAACCCTTGTGTACACACGGATTTTATGAAGCAAAGAGGGGGCTCTTTCATCCCTCCAATGCTGCGAGGGCAGCACTGCTGCCAGCTCTTCCCTTTTGGATGGGAAATGCAAGTTTAGCAGCACTCGTGTGTGTGTGTGCTTACGTGCATGGGTGCATGCGCGTGTTATTCTGGGATTAGAAATCTTTTCCAGGCTCAACAACAAAGGGTGGCACATGGCAGCTATTGTCCCCGCTCAGCCAGGGTGAAGTCGGGGGAGGTCACAGATGTCCTGACCATATTTAGCTCTTAGAACAGGATTAATTTAGTTTAAATTTTTTTTCTTCTTTGCTTTTTTTTCCCTTTTTTTTCCTTTTTTGTCTCTCTAAGGAAGAAACTGCTGGCTGGCTGGCAGGAGTGCAAGTTACAGCTTCAGGACCAGCAAAGTTGGCAATCATCCTGAAGAAACTCTCAGAAAAAAGCTATTTCTTAGGGGAAGGGCGAGATCCTTGGTGCCCTCTGGAGCCAGGGTCCTGGCTGTCAGGCTCACCAGTCAACTTTGATGATCAGGGAGCTGTTTTATACAAAATCAAGAATTTGGCTGGATCCTTTCTGAGCAAGCATGGCTATCTTCTCTTGAGCCTCTTCCCTGCTGCCGTTAATATGGGGGGACCATGTTCCCCCCAGCAATACCTTCTACCAGCTGTTTGCAAGTCTGCCCCCCTAATGAAAATAAGAAGGAAGAAAAAAAGCCCCAACCCAGTGACCCTCCTTTTCCTTGCCAGATGAGCTGTTCCTCAAAAACACCTGTCTGGTAAATTAGAGTGGGAATTGTAAACGCCAAGCACAGCATATTTTCCTTCGCCACTAATATATTGAAGTTGCATATGGTGCCCTAGGGGAAAGGCGATTGTTTCAAGTCAGATTTTCAAATCGTGAGCAAATCCTAGGGAGAGAGATTCGCTGATTTACAGTGGATATTGAGAACATATCACCATCCCATGCCTCAGGTAAGGAAAACACAGACCAGGAGCTGGGGGTATTTACCAGGACCACCTTTCAGGTTGATGTAGGGGAGGATGGTATCATACACATGGAGGATGGAAGCAGAACCAATTAAAACACAGATGTGAATTTTAACCATTTTAAATTAAAACCCAGGAGGGTCCCCTCTGCATTCAGATGTTCAGGCTAAGGCTGGAGAAATGCTTTAGGCAAATGCAAATTACCAGCCCTGGTGCAAAGGGAGTAGAAGTAGCAGAAAGAAAGGCACTCAGAGTGGTTTAATGTCCCCTTTTATGTCCCCTTTTTAGTGTCCCATGAGCGATGAGTCTGATTAACCCACCTACCCCAGAGACAGGAGTTTCCACACAGGAGCCACGCACGGACCCTTAGCATACATACATGTAAAGGCAAAGTGACCAAGGCTTTCAGATACTTTCTGAATAAGTTTTAATGCAAATCAAAAGCATTCAGGTAAGCGTTTTGTCGTTTGGTCCCTTCATAGCTGGAATAAGTGATTGTTTCAGATTTATGTGCTATGTGTTGTTTTTCTTGGCAGTTCGGAGAGTGCCGTGGTCTCCAAAGGCTTGCAATTTTAGGGATACTTTCTGATATTTAAAGACAGCATTTTGGCTGAAGTCCACAAACTGCCTATAGTCACAGATATTAAAACTTCTTTCCAATGACTGCCACTAATCATGCAACACTCTTGTGCTTAACATCTTGCCCTCGAGTTGACCCAGGGACTAACGGATCCCCATTCCTGTGTGCTGAGGTTGCGGCTTCCCCCAAAAGTGGTGCATGGATAAGTCCAGCAAGGCCAGTGCTGCCTGGGAAGTTTCTCCCTCTAACAGGTACTGGCTGCAGGAGTTCCAAAAAAATAAACCAACCCCAAAACCCCCCCAAAACGCAAACCAAAAGTAGACAGATATAGGTGGTTCAGTGAAAAAAGGGGAAAAAATGTATGTGCTGGCTGTTCCTGGCGTGTGTAAATGTTGACACACAGCAGAGGCACAAGCTAGTGAAGAGCCAATACTGAGAAAATGAGATTTTTCTGAGTGTGAGACATGGAAATAATAATAATAAAGAGAGAGGGAAATTGAGGGAAGGGCAGGTGTTTTTCCGATGTTGTTACCAAAAATGGTCTAAAAGATTGCTTTTTAAATTTTAGTTAAATAAAAAAAGGACTTGCACTTTGTATATCAAGTTTAGGCATCTGTATCCCAGTTGAAACCATCAAAGAGAAGGAGAAAGCACGGATGCTGCTCCCACCTGTCCCCTGCCCCGGGGAAGTGGGGCCGTGCCATGCTGCTTCATACGCTCATTACCAATACTGCTAATTTCATTTCTGATTATTTATGTTTTTTCATGAGCAGCCATTAAATGTTCATTTGTTAAAGGCTTAACACATTCCATTACACCACAAAATTTATATTTGTAACAAAATGATGTCTCAGAGTGATTCAGAATTAAATTAATGTGACATGGACTATTCATCAATATGGCAGCTTGGCTGCTCAGGAACAAGGGATGATTTAGTGGCTTGTATGTGTGCAAACGTATGGGCTCTGCCCTGGTATTTCTCTCATACTGCAGAGGAACTGATAAAATAATCCTCCAAAGTACCTCAACATATGGTTTAGATCATCAAAGAGAAAAATACTTGTAAAAGCACAAAGAAGGAAACCAATAAACATGTACATCTTACCAGTTAACTCCCTCTGTAGGAAATGTAAACCATGAAGGATGGTGGGGTTTGAGTCAAATTCTGTCATTTGTGTATTTTTTTTTATTACAGTAACATGCTGGCTTAAATTACGGTGTATCCATTCAAACAATGGCAGTGCAGGAAGGAGGCAGAAGCTGGTGAAGATCAGCAGTGCTATGCTGAATTTCACCAGCAAAAGACTGAGCCTGTTTCAGTTGCTGCCCCTCTGAACCTGTGTGGGTTTGTTGCTATATCAGACCTTGCTGGGTTTTCTTACTAAAAGAAGAAATTTATGATACAATGATAAGTATCGCAGCCTTTCTTATTTTTAAATAAACATGGCTTCCTCGTATATAAGATTTAATGGCTCTTTTAAAGAGAGGAGTAAGGCTAAAATCAACATGTTTTGGCATGTTCACATCAACTCTTATCACGAATTTTATCAATTTCACATTTCTTTAAGAAAGCCTCCATTGAAAATCTTCATATATTTGGGATTTGCTCTATCATATACCACAGTGATGCTGGACTTAGACTAAGCATATTGAGATTATTTTTAAAAAACCCACCCAGTTTGGCTACAGAGCATTTAGTCAGAAACTTATTTTCAAGCATGCAATTAAGTAAAAATAAAACTCCTTGCACGTGATTTCATACACCAGCATAAAATAAAACGGTAACTGTCTGAAGTGAAGCACATCCAGATATCTGAGGCACTACTATTAGTGCACCTGAGTTAATAATTTCCTGAATTTTCCAAAATAAATGGAATGTTTGTCAAATGTTTACCAAATTAAAGTGTCAGATAGTGCTCAAATTAGCAGATTAGTTCAGGAAAGGATGAATCTTTCCTCTGGTGAAGTTCTCTTTATTTTCCAATGTCTGTTTAGCCACATTGAAATTAATCTCACTTTTCGAATTTCCAGCAATAAACTGGAAGTTCTGCTCTGACATTGTGTTTCAAATACTGTCAAAATCTACTCTTTTGAGAGAGTATCTAGTGTTCTTCATGGGTAAATCAGACATTTCCCAACAATTTTACCTGGATTCTTTTATATTTTATTGCATCAAACTTTGTGGTTGTAGCAGTGCAGGAGTTATTTATGGCTTCCTTGAACATCTTCTGTTTCTTAGAAGACATTTTCTGTCACCCGCAGTAAGTTCAGGAAATTTATGCAGTGCATCAATAGCTCCATTTGTGATGATGTCACTCTCTCTAAAGTGAATGACTCCTCCACTCATTGTCAATATTTCATATTGAAAGTACCAAACTTAACCTTAAATGGATTCCACTTGGATTTCTTTCTCATCGATCACATAGATAAGCTCCATTATTGTGTTATCTTCAGAAATAATGAAATCAGCTTTCCTTCAGGTCCATTTTGCAGAGCTCACCCTTAGCTCAGTCAACAAGTCCCTCCTGCATACCCTTCCATTGCACCCCAAAGCCCAGCACAGATCCAGGACACAAGCCCAATCCTCCCACAGACCCCACAGCATCTTGTCTGCCCATTTTGCAACAGGTTTCATTGCATCTGGTGACTAAACACACTGTTTTTAGATCACCTTTGTCTTTGGTTTTTAATATGAAAGCTGCTGGTCTCTGAAGGAGATGGCAAATTCTTGGGCAATGAAAAGAAATACAGCTGAAAAAAGATTTTTAGCGGGGATTTACATATTTGCCATCAAAACTACTGAAAACCACACAGCTGTCCTAGGTCAGATTTTATTTACCAGGAATAACATCTACCAAAAGACCTCAAACTCAGACATATAAAGCTCTCGGAGTTTAGAAGCACAGTTTCTACGTTTACTGATTTCACACCAAAATGAGGAAAACGCATTAGCAGCTGGAAATCCTCCTGACCCGGGAGTTTCACCTACAATTAAAGAAAACCGACAACTGTGTTAACCATCTGCTATTTCTTTCCTGAAGACGATCAAACAGTTGAGAAAAATGCTCCTTTGTAAAGTGTTGTCGGGGGAACAAGCGCATGACGTGGGTCCATATTTATCTAGGAAAGCAAATAAACCACTTGCCTTGCAAAGGGAATTAAATGGAAACTCCCGAGGACACAGATCATGTGTGAAGTCAGCTGCAAGACCTGTTTCGGGATATTCATGGCCTCAGTGTGTTTCTGTTGTGTTTTTCTTCACCGCACACCTGATGTGACTAACGTCATTCAAATGCTCTGCAGTTGCTTGCTCTCCAGCAGGCCACCACGTCAGTATGTGCACCTTGAAGTCTTTATATCCTCAGTCCCTTTTCATGTTGTAACTTTGGCTTTCCACAATACTCTTGTGACAACTTTGTTTTGTAGCCTATCTTTCTGAACAAAATTCACACTCTCCAGCACCATTTGGTGACTGTTAATGCGTAACATTCACCCAATCAGCTGAAGAGCATGGTGCTGTGAGAAAACTGATGATCACTTGTTGTAAGAAAAATGGTATCATATATTTTTGCACCCAAACACCAGATCTTTCATAAATAGCTCTCCTTCCCCCTGGACCATGCCCAGTGCTTTGCCCTCTCCTTCCAGCTTCCCTCACTTGGCTGATGTTCCAGACAACCCCAGCTCCAAATGTTGTAGTTGTGCTGCCTTTGCATTTTCAGTCTATTGTGGAGGAAGCCCATGTAATGGTGTCTGAGGTCATTCTGGCTCATGCTTTCCATGAGATGAAGGGTTTGGGCTGGGTTTTCTATCGTTTCAACTCTTCATCTGTCAAGGAGCTGAGCACCTTCTGTGTGGTCAAGGATGGAGACTGGTTGCTCTGCCCTCAGATTTGTAAAAGGACTGATTTCCTGCTAACATGAGCTTTTGGTGGTTTGCCTGGAAACCCTGCAGGCATCACATACTTGCATACCAAACCACAAGCCAGGAGGTCTTGTCATGCAGACTGGTGATTTGCAGCTAGACTGTAGGTAGCAAGAGCAAGGGATCATCCTTCCAGCCATCTGAAGATCCTTGAACAGTGGGTATCTCTCTATCTACCAGCTGCTCAAACTCAGGCTGCTTTCATGGGATATCACATCTCCTCAGAGCAGGACCCTGCAGCCCAAGCATGTCCCACCTTGTCTGTATGGGCAAACACAAGAGGAGCTGGGGTGCAGCAGGGTGCTGGACTGAGGGATGCCATGGGCAGGTGGCCAAGGGGTACCCCATTGTACCCACACCAGGTGGAGGAGAGGCTGGGTGTGTGTCTGGCCAAGCCAGAGGAGTGCAGATGAAACCTCTTTCCAATACATAATAAAAGGAGAGTGAAGCCAGCTGGAATATCCTGTACATTAAGTGTGATGACTAACTATAGCAGATGTTGGTGCATTTGTTAAAGTTTCCACCAGAGAAGGAGGGACTGGAATATGAGCATTTGAAAATCAAAGGTAGTCCATGAGTTAGGGAGGAGAAATGGGAGATGAAAGAGAACAGAGCTGTGGGGAGGGAAGGAGGCTGCTGGGTTGCTGAGAAAGGTGATGGGGTAAATTGTGGTGTGGGTTAAGGCAAGAAGGGAAGTTTGTAAGGTCTGGGCAGGGGGTATGCATAGGGCTACTTCATCAGGAGGGAAGGGCTTTGGAGCCTTCTGCAGCAAAAGGATAAATGGCTCCATTCCCAAGGGTGAAAGAGATGGAAAATCACACACATGGCTTTGGGCAGACATAGAAAACAGTGCTCAGGAGGCGTGCACGCATCTCCCACCCGAGCATCAGCAGAGGAAATTCTGAGGTCCCTTATCACAGCTTAACCCCATCTGTGCTGCACCAGGACACTAGAAACCAAGACCCTCTCTGGCGATGCATCTCCTTTGCCTGTTGTGGAAATATTAGGCCTTCCTGCATAAGAGGTATATTTGTCTTGGTATAGTTACACTATACTCAAGTATGAGATCCAAAGTCACAACATCTTGTATACAGAAGAAAGGACAAATGCATTTAATTAATGTTATCAAGACGTAAAGGTAATTGATGGGCTTTTTGCCAGTACCTTTTTCTGAGGGGTGTCCATCCGGTAAGCTGAGCCAGTTTCTCCAAAACATGACAGGAGCTTTCCTGATCTCTCATTCTAAGAAAAAAGAAGGAAAAAAAAGAGAAAAAAGGTAGATTGTAGCGTTGCTCAGAAAAAGTGAAATGTAATTTTAAAAAGAGTTAGAAAACATTTATTGTGGCTTGAAAGAAACCTACATTGCACGGTTTTATCTTTTTTGGGTTTTCCCCCAACACTGTGAAGATTGTGTTGGAATATTTTGTTTACAGAAAAAAATATATATTACAGAAGACATAGTTTTCAGAAAGCAAAATTAACCAAACAAAGAAAATCACAGTTTTATAGAGAGGTTGGCAAACTCCTGATTTCTTCAGATTCTGTAAGTTGGTGCCTTTTTAAAATGCAAACTGAAGAGTATAACTGTCACCTGACTTTTACCTTCTCTTTCAACTATGTAAGCATAGGTGTGTTGGCCAATATTTCAGCAAATTCAAAGAGAAATCTTATCCACTGAGAAAAGCCCAATGCAAATGGATTAAGAAGCACCCAAACCCAATTTATTAATGTGACTGCACACCTATCCAAATTGATTTTTCTCCCTTTAATGTTAAAATAATTATAACAGGATGTATCAACTGCTGTATGAAGCAATTTCCCTCAAAATTTACTAATTGACTACTGCGGGTCTGATGTAACAGTTTCTCAGGTTTGTTCAGCCAAGGGTTCCTCTCCGCACAGGGCAATACAACTCAAGGTTTAAATTCCTTATACACAAATTATAAATGGTAACAGCTACAGAATACATGTAACTGACCTAAGTGTTCCTGAAAAATATAGCTTCTAGTTATTCCACACAAAATAGTGATTTGTCTGTGTTACATGACACTGCTGGTGCTTACATATGAGTAGTTTCAGCAATACCAAAAAACCCAAATGTCTCTATATTTTTTTTTTCCTTTTTCTTTTATTTTAGAAACTAGATGGAGCCAGGAGTTTAAGTTTGTGACTTCGGTTTCTTTCATTGACACTGTTATAAAGTTAAAAGGCAAGGCAGATGATCAGCTCTGGTTAAGACAAGTTCTTCTGTTAGCCCAGTGAGCTACCCTAATAAAAGAATTTCCACTTTGGATGTGTGATGTGCAATATTGCCTTAGCCTTTCCTTGGCAAATGAGATGAACATCAGGGGAAAGAAATAAAAATATAGGCACCAAGATTCAGCTTGGAAAAATGGAAGTTCTGGAAGAAAGATTAAAATAAATGAAATATCACTGGCTTGGCTAGCAGCAACTGGGGGAGAATGAAACAAATATTGGAATGACATAAATCCTGAGGAATTACAGAGTTATAAGGAAGGGCTGAAAGTGAAGAAGGTAAAATTTTGGCTGTCTAGCCACAGAAGTTTCCTGGTGCAGATATCCATTAGCGAAGTGGTCTTATGAGGAAATGGTGAAGGATATATAACATATGACATTTATAACTAGACTAAACAAAAACTACGCAGTCCTTCCTTCACAGACAAATGCCCCAAAAATCCACTCCTACGTCCCATGCAATCCCATGCACTGTGTGAGCAGCCACGTCCCACAGGAGGCACAACCCCTTGGAGCAGTGACTTTTTTTCTTGAACCACAGCCCAGCCAGACCTGGGCTTTGGATAATGTTGAACTCCAACTGGAATGGCTTGAGCTAGAGCTTCAGTCAATACAACCAGCCCTGAAGCAAAATATCCCGTGGCTCAACTCCCTGATACCAAGCCAGGCTTTGGCAAGAGTTAAAAACCTGCCAATAGTGGAGCAAAGATGATTCCACCCTTCTTGGTACCTCTGCACCAAAGGTCTTTGATGACATTTTGGGATGACCTTGTGTTTGTCCATGCTGGAATACCCTGAAAGTCTTGGGATCTGTTAATCGGTTTGCCTTTCACAACAGCAAACATGCCTTACATTTCCGTACTTAACCACCTGCTTTCCCTCTCTTGCTAAGATGTAGGTTCTGATTAGTTTAGACACTCATTACACACCACCACTAGCAAACCTCAGCATGCTCACCAGTAACACGTCTTTTGTGTAACACTCCTTCCTCTGCTTCCTAGTGGGGTGAATAGATGGGTTCGCTGCTGTGATGCCATTTGCTCTGTACAGGTGAAGATGGAACCTTTCCCCTGCAGCAGAAGGTTATAAATTTCCTTAATTCAGATTAACCTTTATTTTTAGCACTGTTCAAGGCCTGGAGAAGGATTTACCCAAGGTGAACAATAATCCTGTGATGTCCTCCTCACTGAATACTGTAAGTGGTGTAATGATGCAGAGATCATCTAGAAGATGTTTCTGCAAAGATAAGCCCAACTCTCAGTCCTACACCGCTGGTGCTGTTGGTCTCTTTCTACAAGTCTTCTCCCTGTTAAACACACTGCAACAGCTTTTCTTGTACCTCAAGACTTATGGTTTCTTTTTGTTCAGACTTTGGAAGTAACCCTTTCCTCATTTTACCCTGCTTCTTGGAGGTGCTTTTGACATCAGAAACCAGAGGCAACACTTTCTGAGGAGGATTAGGCTCTTTGGAGCTATTTTTCTCTGCAGGTTTTCTGGCCTGTATGAGGAAAACTTGGGAAAATACTGAAGGGCAGCATGCATGGTATGGCCCTTTGAGAGCGGGTTCCAAGTATTCACCCAGCTGAAATTGCTCATGTGAAACTGTATCTGAATGCCAGGACAGTTTCATCTTCCCAGTTGTTGTGCAAAGTCAGTGACCAAGACTGAAACAGTGGGAAGCAGAGACATGCAAAGTACTTCATCGGTCAGCTGCAGCTTCATTTCCTTCCTGCTTTGTCACTGAGTTTTCCATGACAGATAGAGAAACTATGTCACTGATAACCAAAACAGATAAGTACACGTATCTCCATTAACCCAGCGGTAGAGCAAGCTGGCCTTCACGAATTTTGTTTGTTCATGACTGAAGTGAGATTTCAGCTTCCAAAACCATCTTTGGTCACATAGCAGAGGAGAAATCGGCTCTCTGTGACACTGCCAGTTCAGCGTGCAGCAAGAAAAGCCTCACATATCTACCACACATGTCTCTTGAAAGCAAGGAGAGACAATGAGGCCCATCTATTGTCTTGCAGTTGCTCGGGATTTTTTTTCCAGCCAGAAAAGAATTGCATTTTGTATGGTGACTCCTCTACATCCCAAGGGGCAGCAGTGGGAGAAATGTTCTCATTCCTTGAATAGTATTGCACTGAGGTTCCCTCTGTAGCATGTACTCATAAGCTGGTGGGACATCTCTCCATGATGCTGGCAATTACACTTAATTCAAGAATAGATGGAAAAAGATCTGTGCTACTCATCTCTGCAGGAGTACTGTTAAATAAGAGTTAAATACAGGCCCAGGATTACTGGCATCTGGAGGAAACTCTGATGATAGCTTTCAGACGTCAGATGTGTTTCACATTCTCTCTGTGTGAGGGTTCCTCATAGAACATCTCTTAAAACTGATAGGGACAGCTAAGTCATGTTATTTGGTTGAACCCAGTTTCCTTCCTCAGGAAAGCTCCTTATGAACCGACTATTACAAATTCAGTAAGTGTTCATGTAGAGAAAAGGTATTAAGGCAGGAGATGTCACAAGTAAAATGCCAGTGGAAGTTCTCCTGCTCTCCCTTAATCAGTCATGCAAGTTGGAACTGATGAGTTTGTCTTGCCTCTTGTTCCTACTCCAAAATGTCCTTATTTGATACCTCTTGCCACCACTTTAGCAGTGGTCACAAGTACTGGGTCTGGTAGTACAAAACATAACCCCCCCAGCTGAGCTGCTAGCCACCTCTCCCAAAAGCCAGTCTACTGGATACACCATGTGTGGTCACTGAGCCCCAGTCTTTCCAAGATGGAAAGTCCTAGGAAGAAAACCATATGCCTCTGTGGACACTGCCCAAAAGAGATTTAATATGGGGCCATGATGTTCTTATAAACATGAAAAACAGCTTATTCTAAAATTTATGGCTTTCTGACTATCTGAGTTGGCCTTTCTGAGCCAAGTGGCCACCAGCCTAAAGGTAAATATTGGGATAAGAGTTAATGCCGGTCCTAGGCAGAAGCCCCTTCTGTCAGGGTTGCCAGGTGATTTGTTTAATGGATAACCATTTTGTTTCTTAAAGCTTTCCTTCAGCATGACAAGGAATAGCAAAGAACTAATGCCAGTGTTTGTCATGGACGACTCAAAGCAAATTGTTATCATCTCCATTACCACTGTTGTTAGTGTTAGTATTACAGCACGATCCCAAAAGGCTGTACTGCTCATCTGGGTTTTCCAGGGCAGAATGGGTCCTACCAGCCAAATCCTCCAAAACCGCTTTCTTAATATCAAGTCTTTCATCCATATCTACAAATCAGCCTGTGGCTGGTGCCACTAGTGCCCTCCACTGTAGGGAGAGGGCAGCATCCTGTGCAATGGCATTGGCTGTGGTGCAGGGGGTCAGGGCATTTAGCCATTAGCATGGTTAGAGTGACAAGCCTTTCCCTGCTTTCATTAAGTATCTGAATTGCTGACATTCTTGTCAAATGCTAAGTGGGGACCTTTTCAAGAGCGGCAGCTGGGTCAAGATGTGCAGGCTTAATGAGTTAATGCAATTTGGTCCTCGGCAAGGAAATTGCTTTTCAGCAGGGAGGTCTCCGGTGTGAGGAATGCTTTGGGGTGCTCCTTCAGCAAGGAGGGGACAGACCCGGGTGTGTGAGGCAAAGAAATGGGAAGAGTGCGAGGGAGTGGAAACACAGACTCTTATGGCCATAGTGGGTCACCTTCCCGAAAGGAGATGGCTGGGCATGGGGGAAAAAACCCAAGAACGCTTTGACAGCAAACACTGGGGGTCTGCTTGGTCCTCATGCAGTGGATGGATGGGAGTTCGGTGAAAAGAAGAGGATTAGAAACCAGCTGGGGAGGCAGTTCTCAGGTGGACATTGGCAGCTAAAAAGCAGAGTTGTGGCTTGGATCCCTGTGTTACGGCAGAGTGGCTCTGGGGCACGGTGGTGTCACAAGTACCAGAGAGATAGCGCACAGGCCAGGTGAGAGCTCCTGATGATTTTCATCACTGTTTCAACAGCATGAATATTTGCTTTGTTCTTTCTTTTTATTGCAAAAAAGGTGACAGCAACTCAGATATTGTGGCAGAGAGCTCTTAGATGTGATGCTGGGTGTCCTGGCCGACAACATAAACACACTGAGGATATGAATAGCTGTAGCATGAATAAAAAAGAAGGAAGAACATCCTGAATCCATTTGTTAACATTGCTTTCCTATAGAAAATACAGGAGAATAGCTCTGATGTCTCTGAAGCCTCAGCTAACTCTTGTGTCAACTGAGAGATGGGTAAGGGTGAGGGGGTTTGTTTTTTCCTTCCACCATCCTCTGGATTGGGACCTGGAAGGGTAGAGCTTAACAGGAGAGCTTTAAAAGGCTCTAAACCCTAGGATTTATGCTGCAATAGCAATAAAACCCACTGGGGTATATGTTATAGAGGCAGCTAATACCCACCTCGGGTGGTGAGATGCATTAAGGCCATTGCTGTGTGGATTAATGTCCCCATAAAACACATCCCGTTGTGTGACATTGTTGTGAGGAGAATGAAGCAATAATTCTGGGACGCGCCAGGCGAGTGCCCGCCCCAGCTCTGTGCTTGCAGATGGATCCCCAGCTCGGGGCTGGAGGCTTTCAGGGCTAATACAAAACATTTGTTATAAAGCTGCCCCTCTTCTCCCATTCAGTGCTGAACAGCACAAACCAGGGCCACTTTCCCACCAGCTCCTCCTTCTTCCATGCCTGCCACACCACCGGCAGCTCCAGCTCCAGCTCCATGGTCCCCATCCGGGGCTGCATGCATGGCCAGCTCGAGGCAATCCTTCAGCAGCTGGGTATGTCTCTGGGCAAGCCCAGGCGATGGCAAACAACAGGTTTGGCAGGGCTGAGGGTGTAAATAAAAGAGCCTGACTCAGCCAGGGCTGCTGAGCGGATGCCACAGAGAGCCTTGAAAACTGGAAAGTATTATATCATTTATTAATAGGCATTTATGTTACACTCCCCACCAGAGTGTGCGTGTCCCTGATGACAGAAGTGCTTACTAGTGTTAATGAGGCAGAACGGAGAGGAAAAACTGGCCCTGTGGGCTGGGGACTGGCTGGGGAACCGGGAGATGTGAGCTCAGCTCCTGGCTCTGCCTCTGCCTCCACCACCAACATTACACCGGCTGCTCAAGCCTCTGCCGATGCCTTGTGTCCCTCCCTGCCAGTTGTGGTGCATGGGGATGCTCTGTTCTTACCTGCAGGTTTCATGCAGGTAACGGCTCCACAATTAACAAGGGGAGCGCTTCCTGGGGATTTACCCACAAGCTATGTTTTCTTCCCCTCACTTCTGCAAGCGTTCTCAGGACCAATGTCGTCTCCATCACCTTCTTTGTGCTTTGCACCAATACAGAAAGGGGTTTTCTGTAAAGGTGCAAATGCAAAACGTGAAATGCAAAATGCAAAGGGAAAATACATGAACAGGGGTAGCGAGAAGGCATACACTGTCCTTTGGCCATCCAGACACCTTCTCAGTGCTCCCAACTAACACATTTCAATGGCTAACCCAGGGAAGGATGTACCCCAGGGGCTTGCCTTTGCCTTCTGGGTTTAGCTTGTCAGATGAGACACTGAAATATCCCCTAGATATATCCATCACCATTCAGGGCTACAAACCTGAACTGTGCCTAAGATGTATCTGAAGTATGCCAAGGAGCACTGAGTCATGCACCCGGAAAGCCGGGAAGGAGTAATTGTTTTTTGGGATCACAGATACCGACAGGGTATTTGTGGGTGCTATTTTAAGGCCTAATCCTAAGGCAACTTTAGAGTCAACAGAGAGCCCATTAGCAGGCTGGGATGAGATACGCACATTGTTTGGAAAAGCAGTGGGCTGGGCTGTGTTTATCTTTGAACTGCTGCTTGAACAGGCTCCAGCAGTGTGGGGGATGCACGCCGCCACAGAGAGGATGCTCCAGGGCACCCACTTCAGGGCTCCAAAAGGCTTTTTCGTCTCTATGTTCTGTACTCAAGCTTGCTGGTTGTGGGTATCAAGTGTTTGGGGTTGGGACAGAGGACCTGGTGTGAGGAGATACTTTTTCTCCACAGACAAAATTCATGTGCAGTGCCCTGGGGAAGGTTGCAAATGGTGTGTGCAGGCTCCTAAAGGACCACAACATGGCTGGTCTCTGTTGACCTACCTTGATCTGAGCACCAGAACCACATGACAAGATGGGAAGGCATAAGCTATAACCACTGGAGAGATCCAGAAGCCAGGATGGCACAGGCATACATGAAACTCATGTGCTACATGCTGGGAAAGGCAAATAATGAGCAGACTGCAGTGAATTTCTACATCTTTCATTTTCTCCCCTTCCTTAGAGTGGCAATGTCTGCTCAGCACATCTTGTGAGCAAGAAGCAGCTGAAGTAGAGCAAAAATAAACTGGATAGCTGAAACGGAAGAAGAGAGCACAGCTACAGCACAGCTTTGTGTAAAACCTCATTTCTTACTGGTAGTAAATAAAAATAGTTTTTGTTGAGTTTTACTTTTTGTTTTGGTTTGGTTTTGTTTTTTTCTCAGTGACTCACAGCACAGACATTGCATGGAAAGGGCACTAGAATCAACAGCCAGGGGAAAAAAAATAGAGAAATGGAAAAATTATCATCACAGTGCATTTTTCCCATTCCCCTTTCATGTCTTACACCTGTGTTTGACTTCAGCCAACCTTACATAAATCCTTTAAACATCTGCCTAAGTCACTTATGAAATAAGCTGAAATGGTCTCAGCCAGGCTAACAGTTCATTCTGCTGGATATCTGTATGTTTAAACCCAAACAGGTTTGCAGAGCTTGCCAAGCCAGGCGGGCTGCAGGCTTCCCTTCCCATCAAGCCCCACTCATTCAAAATGTTAAAAACTGTTTGTGCCAGAGCTTCTACTGCAGGCATCACCTTATGAAAGACCCTATTTATAGCTGTGAACTTAAGACAGAGGCAACAAAAGTTTGCTTGAGTGTGGTGGCTGACTCTTATAAAATCACATTCTGCAGAAGGCCATTTTGCACTCTGAATGCACTTAGCTGCGGCTGAATGTCACGGGGTGGGAAAACAGGAATTTGGGGTAATCTTGGAAAGATGCAATCCTGCCTAAGGGGTAGAGCATTAATGTAGGTGGTCACATCCTCCAAATGGCAAAGGGCGGGATGGATGTGGCCCTCACCCTTAGGTCATGGCTGTGGCATGTTGCTTTTCCCCTCCTCTGTTTTGTTGGTGATTATTTCAGGTGATTATATCTGAAAACCTCTATACAGCCATCAGCTCTGCTGCCTGGTGAAATACATTATATCTGCAAAGATGATTCCCTTCCATTCCACCTTCCCTGTGCTCCACTGAGTGAGTCTCCACCGGCGAAGACAAGAAGTAACAGGAGATTTGGGGTTGGGTTTTGTGTCTTGACTGATCTTTTGGGCTCTTTGAATTGAGAGAACTTCTGTTCTGACATGGAGCTATTTCTGCAACTGGTCTGGCCCTTGCCAGCTTCATGCCAGGGTCTAAGAGTGTCACAGTCTACTGTGGGACTGGTTTTGTATCAAAACACTTTGAAATCTACTGCTGAGCAAGGTTAATTCTTGGCTTGTGAGTGATGGTGCTGCACTGCTGGACTCAGTGAGACCACAGGCAGTGATTGCAGTGGAATGCGTTCAGTGCCATGATGCATGTGCATCCTTCACAGGGAGAAAGGCTTATGCCACCAACTTTGAGGCCTCGCTAAGTGCCAGTCTGCTTCCTTAAAGTGTCCTTGAGTTGTATGGCCCATGTCCAGCACTGGTCCTGCTGCTCTGCACAAGCACAGTCCCCAAGAAAGCTTAGACCTCCTTTCAGCTTAGCAAAGAGAACGAAGGCTAGTTGCTGCCAAGCTGAGGTCTCTGTCTTTTCTTGATTTACTGGTGAGTTAGAAGAGAACATAAGATTTTTCTTTTAAGGGGAGAATATATTTTTCCCTTGACACAAATCAGAAATAGCAAAAGGGATTTGTTTAAACACATCTGATAAAAGTCTTCCTTGGATTGAGATCAAGGCAGGTCAACTTCTGCTTTGGGTTTATCTTGGCTTGTGAATTTAGGTTGTCTGCTTGCCTATGAATTGGTTTCTGTTTCTGCAAAAGTATCTGCTGTTCACCAATATTTATTGGATATTTGTCATGTGGGTTTTGTTGACCTCTTTGCTTTATTGTGTATATTCACAGGGATGACTCTCCAAAATCTAGGGATGTTTCTCTTCCCTTGATGCAAGATGCTTTCTTGACCCACAATCCTAACATGTCAGTTCCTCACACACACATTAACTATCTCACAACAGCTCCATAAAATTTTAGGAAATCAGAATTCAGAAACTAGAAATCAGAAATTAGGAAGAATCGAAATCTCTTGCTTGATGTCATGGAGAAAAAGCTCCTCGACAGCCACTGAAGGTAAATGTATTGCTCCAAAAGATCTTCAACAAACAAGAACAAATACAACAAGATCCACTGGTGGATGAATATACTTTTCAGCACATGTTAAAGTGCCATGCCCTAGCTCTTCCCACCATGACTGACTGGCAGATAGCCTGTTCTTCTGAACAGTACTATGTGAGATTGTCGTTCTGAGCAAACAGAACCAATAGCAATTCCTGTTGTGTTTGAAATTCATGTCCCATTGCTTCAGCCTACTTGGTATTTCATGAAGTTCAAACAAAAGCAATTTTTCTTTTGTGGAATGAAGGTACTTCCTAGGGAACCTGCAGTATAAGGCACGTTTGCAAATACTACATGTATTGCTTTTGTAAGTGCGACATACTTGGTTGATTTGAGTGCATGATAACTGCCATATTTTATTGGTGAGGAAATATAAACACTGTTTTCATGTTGGACTTCTGTAGTGTCATTCCTTCCATGTCTCCACGTAGTCATACAGCATCTGCTCTTGTATCAGACTTCACTAGCCTTTGGCACACTCTGTGGTGACATGGTATCACCTCCCGAAGGTTTGAGTGCTCTTACGTGTCTTCTTCAGGACTGAGTTTTCCTAAGTTTTGCATGTGAAATACCACAGCATCAGGCAAGGTGGAGATCAGAGTCTGCAGGCAGTGGGTTTGATTGTTGATAAGGTCAACCTGAGCTCAGGCTTTCCTGATATATTTAATAAATCTTTTGTACTCTTTTCTTAAGTCAAAAGCATCTGTTCTCTGTCTCCTTGTATAGGAGATGATTTAACATTGTATGTTTTCTCTGGAGGGTGAGGCTCCACTCAGGTCTTCTGCGCTCCCAGACAATTGGAGGGGATGGGTTACACCAACAATGGTGTAATCTGCCAGACTTCTACTGGCAGGATGTTTCACTTTGCAGAAGGCAGGCACGTAAAACCTCCCCTGGGTGGGCACAGCAGTCAGAAGTCTGACCATTATAAAACCACAGGTCTCAGTGTCCTGATTCCTTGCACACAGTGAAAAACAAAAGCACTTTGGCCTAAAGCTACCTAAAATCACTTGAACTGAGATGCCTACATTAGCTGAATTAAGCTTTGTCTCTGATAAACACAAGCAAGAGTGCTTTCTCCAAGGGCAGTCGAGTTCTCCACTCCAGGCAGGTTCTAGTGCCTGCTTTCATGGAAGTGGCTGCTTGAGGCAACTCAGCTGTTGCTCCACATCTCAGCTCAGTGTGTGGACACATGAATAGAACCCAGGCCTCCCTGATTATGGCAAGGGGCTATTGGAATGTAAAGAGTTGGAAATCAACCACATTTTTGTATACTTTTCTTTCTCTATGACAGTCAGAGCAACCAGTAACTACTTTTCAGCCTTGTGTGTCTAAATTCCTACACTCACTGTCACTTAGTGGGCTTCAAAGAAGGATCAAAAATGTACCTAATGAAGTCAAACATCACCTGATCCTGCATACTACACAGATGGAAAGAAGGCAAGAAGCATCTATGATATTGCATTCAGGCACCTACACAACACTAAATGGGAGCTGGAATGACAAAAATACCATACAGACTAGTTATGCCTCAAATGTTTTACCATATTTTCCTTGTGAGCTCTATGATTACAAGTCACAGCTAGAGATGTGACACTGCAGGTGAAGGACTAGTGCACAGTCCCATGTGGCTGTTCCTGTAGGAGCACGTGGAGGTGAGTGGATGATCAGAAAGAGCACAGAGCTGAAAACCTGCAGTGTTGTATAAAAAGCTGCAGCAATGGGATAAAAAACAGACCTGGGTTTGGGTTTTGTTTTTCGTTTGGGGTTTTTTTTTGATAAATCAGTAAATAGACCTAAGGGGAGAATAACATTGCTGTGAAACACAAAGCAGTTCCGGCTTTGCTGAGACCTCCCTGGTCTCCTTGTTCTCCCAAGTAACATGTTCCTAGTGACTTATCCATACTGTGCTTCTAAGAAGGATGTTGCATTCCTGGGAGATGAGATCTCTTCAGGACTGACCCAAGGGAAAGGGCTTTGTAGATGAAGGATGCAGAAGTTCAGAGAAATTTTGTTCTCAAACCATGGAGCAACCCAAGGTGAGTCACCATATCCTTCTGTACCTTGCCTTTCCTTGGTAGAGCAGAGATAGCCTTTCTCTGGTTTCTCTAAGGCGGTTTTTTTCTTTTGTTGCATTTTGCACAATGGAGAGCTTGATTACAGCTGGGAGCATGGTAGCTACGAGTGAAACAAGGAGCTTGTAGGATAAAGAAAGAGAAAATTAGTGAGTATGACTTTGGGCACTTACAGTTAATAGACTGGACTAAAGATTTTCAAATTGGTATCACTATCAAAAGCAATAACAGTAACAAAAGCTCAGATTTGTAACGAATTATTTTGTTCTTGAATTAGGTAGGACTGCTGGAATGTGACATAAAATTAGGATAGAAACCTGCAGTGCCACCAAGTGTAAACTACAGTTTTGCACTGCACTGAACAGGTCAGTTTAACATGTCTGTGCGGGTGTAGAACCACTTTTACTGTCAAAACATCCCATCGTATGAGGTGACACCGTGGATAAAGCAGCAACCTGCTCTGTGCCAACTTCTCCCGGGATGCAGGAGAGGGCTGGAGCATTTTGTGACAGCCACATGAGCTCTGCAAGAGATGTGAACATTAGGAGCTGGAAGGCAGACCTATTTGCTCCATGCGGTCAGCTGGGCCCGAGGCAAGACAGCCCCCTGGAAAACCTCTGTGAATGAACATCCTATACCTCGGTTTAAAAATATGTTGCTCTTCTCAGCCCATCTATCTCACAAAATTATTTTTCAGCCCATCAGTTTAATGATTAGGCTTTGCTGCTGATACATAGCGCCTTGCCAAGAACATGAACCGAGTGCCGTGGTGCAGACAGACCTTTTCTGTATTCCACCACAAACTTCCTTCTGCCCTGATGCTCTCTTGATTGAATTACTTTGCAGTTTCAGTCCTGCAGCTGGAGAAGGTGCAGCCTGCATTGCAGCATCAACAGGCACATGTCTGCATGGTGTGGTACAGCTGGGCAGGCTCTGGGGAGACCAAAACCATTCATCTCCCTGTGTGCCCAGGTGCCAGCCTCTGATCTTGCCAAAGTTGGTGGGAGGATGATCTCTCTTAGATATCAGCTGGGTACCAAGTTGCTTTTGCTGTGTCTTGCTGAACAGGCCAATGAACCATACTGCTCACTTATCCTTGGTGTTGTTCTGGTTTTCAGGGAGGAAAGGCAATGGAGCAATGGAGCAATGGGAGAATCAGATTGCCTGAAGGTGGTCCCTAAATGGGTTCAGCTGACAACTCAATATGCTCTATTCAGCATGGCTTCTCCTCATAGGAAAAGTTTTTTCTGTGTTGTGAGGATACCTGTTTAGGTGCAAACAGTAATAACAAAGTGGCTATAGCTTACATAAACAGATCCTGGGGTTTGTAGCATGAAGGGCATTTTATCCTTTTATGCTGATCTTTTCCATCTGTTTTTTACTGCCTGCAAGGTATTCCCATGTGAAAAGTAGCTTGAGCCTGCTGTTTCCAAGCTTCATCCAAAAATTATGTCAAGCATGGACATTTTATCATTAAGGGCACTAATTGCTCATACACAAAATTTGTCTTCTGATTATCCCCAGCTTGTATTACAATGCATTTTGTAGGCATTTAGCCAAACATTTTACCTTTAGTCAGATATATGACCTGCTGTTTTGGAGAGATTGAGGCTGGTCCAAAGCCTGTTGGATCACGAGGAGCCTTTATGCTGGTTTAGCAGAATTTGGATTGGTCCCTAAAGGCATCACAGATGATCTTAATTGTCAGAAGTGTTCCTAGGCAGTTGTAAGTAGGTAGAGATCAGTTTGCAACTGCCGAGGTATCTGAAGAGGTTGGATCAGATTGTTTCAAATCATCTGATGGGGATTAGCTCAATCAAATCACAAGGCAACTGGAAACTCAATCTAGACTAGACAGAACAGGTTTATGGACTCGACAGAAAGCTAAATATACTAAAAGAAAAACAAACAAGCAAACAAAGCAAAAAGAAAGAAGATCCATCAGCTGGAAAATGGAGCTAAACAAATTTTGACCAGAAACCAGGTGTGCATTTTTTCCATTTGTCAAGAGTGAAATATTTTCAGCTGTGCAGATTCCTTAAATGAAATTGAATGTCTTTTCAAAGGAGATGCCCTACACCTCCATGCTGACCTTGTGGCTTTATAACCTCTGCTTTGCAAAAACCTTGTTTAGTTGATCATAGTGATTCCTTCTTATCCTAAAATGATGAACTTACAGAAGTCTGCAGACAGTGAGCTCAATTTTAAAAATAAGTAAAGCTCCTGCTTCTAATAGACCAGAGTTTTTCTGGTAGCCACCAAGTGCATACAGAAGATTCTACATGTACCTTGATATGGCACATGAGTGCTGTACACAGTACATATACTGTAACATTGAGCGAATTACTTTGTCAGGTGAATGCATTCATGGGTCTCACTCCAGCTTTAGCTTGTAAGAGCCCTCATCCACTTGAGTTCTATTAGAAATTTAGCCAAGATAAAGTGCAGGTGATGGGGTAGATGAGTTCATCATACCCAAATCATCCTAACTCAGTATAATTTTCTTTTCATGTAAAGAACTGGGATTACTTCCATGTCTTTCAATATGCAAGTCAATTATGCATCCTGCCTGCTCAGAATTTGCTCTTTTTGTCACCAGACAGCTGTTGGAAAGGGGTGATTTGCCATGTATTCCTGCCTTTTTATATGGAATCTGAAACCCAATAAGCATTACAGCAAGGTCATCTCTACCCTGAAGCAATATTTTAGAGGTATCAGGTTTTAATTCCTTCATCTTCCCACCTTCCTCAACCCTGAAAACTAGACCCCAATTTCCTGTGCAATTTGCGGCCCATTGATTTATACTGCCCAACCACATCTCTGCTATACCAGTTAAATCACTTCACCTCTTGCCAAGTTAAATACCATAGCTTTCCTATGCTTGGTAGTAAACTCTTGCAATTAGCACAAAGGCATGTGGCATTTGACTGCTGGTAGATGCTTTGCTCATTGTCCCACTCTGGTGAAGCCCTGCGTCTACTTGGAGAGGTGCCTCTCGCTTATTATTCTTTATTGTTCTGGCCACAGGAAATTCAATACTTTCCCACAAATCCTTCTCATCTGCATCCTCCCAAACCTTAGAGCCACCTACAGTGTTTGTGGTCTGAAATAAATACTCAGAAGCTTTCCCAGGCAACCAGTGGTTTCTCCACTTCAGTTGCATTCCCTTAAAATGGAGTCTGAGATGACCAAGGTAGAGCAAATGAGAGGGAGCAAGACTGCAAGAACAATCTAGTGGGTCAGACCTTAGGTCTCACTTGTCCAATATCCTGTCTCTGGAAGACCAAAGCCTCAGCAGGCCTAAGGAAGAGTATGAGATCTATAGGATCTCCCCTAAGAACCTACTCAGTTCCCAATTATTTTCAGATCATAGACTTTCTGAGACAGACATGACTGTCTGTAGCTCCCCTTGATGGAGTTCTGCTCCATGAACATGTCAGTGTGATCTTCCAGTATCCCTTTTGAAATTCACCGTCTGGTCTTGAGACATCAGTCCTACCTTGCATTTTGGTGATGCTGAAAGCTCGTTACCATTGCACACTCCATTTACAGATTGGCCAAAATTCATGCCCTCTCCATCAATCCTCCTTTCTACAGCAAATTCACAATTGCCTAGTAAAGTTAAACCACATCCATTCTTCACCACCAGGCTTTGACATGCATTGGCATCCCCCCTGCATTTCAGAAGAAGCTGCCATAAACGGACTTCCTTCCTTCTCCCATTTCTTCCCTTCAGCTCTTCCCATCACTTGCAGTAATGAGCCCTACAGCCATGGCCATGTATTCACCCCACGCCTGTGGGCTGTTTGCAGGAAATCTGAGCCCTCCCTTTTTACGAAAGGACTGAGGCACTTATCTCTCCCCTTGCTTTCTGACCATCTGTCTGCATCCAGCAGCAGAAGTGCCACGCACTCACTCACTCTCCCACCAACTCAACCTAAGTCCCTACCATCTGGAGACGATCTGTTTGTCTATTTAGACTCCAAGCTCTCCAGGGCAGGAACTGTCTCTAATTGCATGTTTGTATCGTACCTACAGCTGTGTTGGACTGAATACACCCACTGTCATCTTCTCTTGGAAACTAAGAAGTTCCTCCTGGGAGTGTCCAGCACTGAAAAGTAAGACCACTTGCAAATCCAAGTTGCTGGAGGCACATGCCAGAGCTCCTTGGTTGCTCTTATATTAGGCCACAGAAAATTCTTCCAGTGACTGCAATAATCATCCAGCCCAATTTTTACTGCCAAGCTGACAAGAGGGACTTAAAAGCAGTGAAACCATTGCATAGCACGGTGGAGCTCACATCTGGCTGAGGCTT
>JANHGB010043226.1:0-16105 GCA_026283785.1 Coracopsis vasa | reverse complement strand
GTGGGAGCTGGACTGGCACCTGATGCTTGTGGAGAAATGCCTGAGCACCCCAGATTTGTTAGTGTCTTCTTTGGTGACCTCTGGCCAATGCCACCAGGGAGCCAAGTGGAGAGGTCAGGAGACTCCAAGCCAAATTTTTCAGGCTGAATTTCATCCTCAGTCCAGCACAGCAGGATAACTTTATGTGTATATACCTACTGTTCATAGCTAGCATGTAGCCTGCCTTCCTATTTCAGGATGATGAAAACCCTAAGTGCTTTTGTTAAGAAGTGCAAAAATTGCTCCCTCCCCCACATTTAACAGTTTTAATTAAAACCCTTCTGTAATTGTATTAAGGCCTCTTCTTTGAGATATAGTCTTTTCATACGACCCCCTGCTTACAGTACATTTTTCAAGCTCTGTATTTTCAGTGAAACAGAGCAGGTGGTAGAAAATGAAGGTGTAATCACAAAAATAACTTTAAAACAAAATAAAAACAAAAAGCATTAATAAAGTTTGTAGTCTATTCCAGGAGAGAGCATGATTGTATTACCACCAAAAGTCTCCTTAAATTAGGTTAAAAGTATCCTGCTTCAATAATACAATAAAATAAGAAGTGCATCTATATATTTTCCCATTTGGTTAACTCTGGAGCACCATTTCTGCTTGTTTTGGCTCATTTTTATTCCTGCTTTTGAGTGTAAAGAAATTGCAAGGAAGTTTATGAATGAGGTCCTGCTTGCATTCCAGACTCAGCTATGTACGCGGGCTGTTTTCAGCCGAGATCCTGGGATGAGGTCATTTCAAAACCACCTAGTTTGCCCAGTGTGCTAACTCAAAAAAGATTGAAATGGACAGATTTGCAGTTACTGCAATGCAAACACGCATACAGTAGTTTTCCCGCATGCCAGCATCTGCCAAACTTCAGCCTAGAAGACTCATGGAAAGAAAATACAAATAAAAACTCCAAATCTTTTTCCACAATGAAGGGCTGTTTATGAAATCAGCTTGATCAGCTCAGGAATGAGCTGAGATAATGTTTATCCACACAAACACAGAAGATCGTGCAACTATCTTAACATACCAAGCTAAGATAACTACTCAGCTGAATTAAAAAAGGTTAGAACAACAGGAAATTACTCATATACTACCAGTTGCTCAGGTATTTTAAAGAGCTTCCAGAGCATTTGCTTTTGTGTACCTAAAAGGAAAAGGTTTTTGATGGTGGGGGAAGGCCTGATGAGTAACATGAAAGTAACTTTCCTTGCTGAAAGAGTAAAGGCAGAAGAAGAGGTTTGTGACAAGAGGATATAAAATACCCTGTAATTCATCAGCAAAGGAGAATCAAACTCCACCGGAGCAATCGGCATTCCTGGGGATTATGAAAAGGATTATGGTGAGTTGTTAGCAGGGTGAGGGAGCCACTGAAAGATGGGCTTTCCTACTGCCTTGAAATAAATGGGGCAACGAAGGCTTTGGGAAAGGTAATGGGAATTTTCTTGGATGTTCAGAGCAGCTGTCCAGCCCATGTGTAGGAAAAGCCATTTATTGAGGAGGAAAGAAAAATAGGTAGTGAAAATAAAAATGTTTGCTTTCTCTAAAAATATACTTCAGGCCTTATGAGGGGGAAATCAATTATCCACAAGGCCATCCTGCTGTCGTGTAGAAAACTCTTAAGGCATTTTCTAGCTTGAGCTGCCCTCTGCTCCACAGTGGTTAGCTGATCTCTCTGTCAGATGAGTCTCATCACAGCGGCATTCGGTGCCTCCAAGTCTTTCATGTATTTAATCTCACAACCCACCTGTGAGAGAAGGAATTACAGTGAGGGAACTGAGGAAAAGGCACAGACGTTTAAAGGGATTTAGCTGCCCAATTACCTGGCTCAGGGTTAGACTGGAAATCCCCAGGAGAGAAAGGTGCTGCACCTGGGTCTGCCAACCCTTGGGTTAGTGTAGTTCTCAGTAGCAATGCCCATTTGGACCTAGGACAAGGAAGAGCTGGAAGTACCTATGAATGGGCCATTGTTTCTCCCTTGATTATTATTAAGAAATATGTTGGGCCTGAAGGAAAAATATTTAATAATCAGAGTCTGAATTCAGAGCATGAAGACCGGTTCTTTCTCCCAAACCTTGGCAGGGTCTTGCAGCATTGGTACTTATGTTTATTCCCAGGAAAACCATTGACAGATAACCTCCAAGTGCCATGAAGAAGGATTGTCTGAGTCACGATATTGCTGCCTCCCCATGCACCAACATCACTCACTACTCACCTACCCCAGATCTCTCGGGCATGCTCTGAACTGGGTAGTGTCCTGCTAAAAGGGTCAGCACAGAAGATGTACAGGGAAAGCAAACAGCCTATTTTCTCTCTAATTAAGAACAATTAGACTTTTTCCCTGTGTGAGACTTCCTCTCTTATTCTTCCTTGCTCTCCCTCATGCCTGTCTTTCTATGGGCATCCAGTTCAGGCTTGTTCCAGTGAGGACATGGCACCCTGGGCAGATGGCTGAGTTTGGACACAGTCCCTGCTGTGCTCTCTGAAGACGTAGCTTAGATGGGCTGTAATCCTAATGTTGGAGACTGTGAGTATAATAAGCAATGCCACACCACCCCAGCTCTGCAGTCCCACACACCATGTGTTGCAGAATGGGTTAGGAACATGTAGCAGTCTGTCCATGAAAACTAGAGCACCCATACAGTGACATTTCCCAAGGAGGATGAATCCATTCTCCATGGATGAGTCTCTGTTTGGCACACAGAAAGAGCCACCAAGCATGACCAGCTCTGGCTTCAGCAGGGGATTACCAGCTATGGGGGTGCACAAGATCACACCATATCGCTGCAGGTCTCTGAACCCTGGCAGGAGATGGGACAGGTAACTGCATCTTCTGTAATCCCTTCTTCTGTAGGCTGATTATGGCAAAAGGTATGTGTGGCACGGTACGTGTACCTGCTTCAGTGTGAAGATGTACGTTTGTTTTTGTTATAAGCCATCGTTCATTTATCATACAGCCTCTGCATAGTTTCCTGTATAATTTTTTTCTCTGTCACATCTTGATTTAGTAAACATGTTTCACTCTAAAGGAATCCCAAGGCAAAATCACACATTTCTCTAGATCCTGATTTTTAAGTCAGTTTTCATTATGAAGGGCTGCCATGGGTGTTGTATTTTGATTTTTTGCTATTGCTTTGCTATCGGCTTCCGGTAAACCACAAACCCCCTCCCAATTCCCTCAATCTGCAAAACTGCACGACAAAGTGCAATCGCTGTCTTATACATCCACACTGGTATCAAGGCAATTCCCTTCCCATGCACTGTTTCTCATTAAATAGATATCTATCGACCAGTCACACATGATGTGTTACATAGCTAGGTATCCAGGCAACTTATTCAAAACTCAGTGAAGTCAACGGAAAGAGTCTGCTATGCCTACACCACCACTGGCTTTAAAATGAGATTGAACTCTTCATTAGAAACCAGCAGGCTTCCTTCTGGTATGTCAGCTTCTTGCACATGGATGGAGCAGGGATGAAAGAGGAAAAGCATCAAGAAAGGGTAATGGTTTTAAACAAAAAGAGTGTAGATTCAGACTAGATATAAGGAAGAAATTGTTCATGGTGATTGTGGTGAAACAGTGCCACAGGCTACCCAGAGAGGTGGTAGGTGCCTTATCCTTGGAAACATTCAAGGTCAAGTTGGAAGGGGCTTTGAGCAACTTAGTCTAATTGGAGATGTCCCTGCTCATTGCAGAGGGGTTGGAACTAGATGAACTTTAAAATTCTCTTCAAACCTAAACCATTCTATGATTCTATAATTACAAAGTTGCACCAGGACAGAGGAGTCAATACAAATGAGTCCACATGGTTGCTGTTGTCAGTTGGATGTGTCCTATTTTGTCCCATCATGAGCAGAATGGATCAGCAGCGTGGCTGAGTGCACTGACATGCGCGGCATCCATCGGCTCCCTAAGACAAGCTGCACGGAGAGGTGGAGTTTTAGACAATCAGCACCCGCTTGCCAGCTGAAGCACAAAGCCTAATTGAAGAAAGCTGTTCTTTCATCCACACAAAGTATAAACAGCCAGTGTTATGGTGACAAACTTTCCAGCAGCTTCATAGCTGCTACTCTAAGCACTTGCATACACCAATGCTGAAAGCAGAAAGAAGAAGGCGACGTCCTTATTTTGCAAAACTCCTCCAGCTGATTCCAGAATGGCTTTGGAGCTCACGCCCAAAATCTACACATCTGTGATGGTCCTAAATCATGTACCAGATAATTCTTGCTTGGGTCACAACTGTGGAAAAATTACTCTTCAAGAGCTTTTACATAAGCTCTTTCTTTCCCCCACTTATTAGATAAGGTTATTTTTTTCAGAACTTCTGCTGCTTTTTCCTCTTTACTGATGGCTCCACGGACCCTGTCTGTGCTTTGGCCAAAGCAGTTCTCTGTTGCAGACCATCCCCTCAACAGGACGGAGTTCCCCAAACACCACCGAGTTCTCACAAGGGGATGAAGGTACCATTTGCCCATTAAATGGACCTGATCTGGTGGGGGTCTTCTTCGACTCTGGGATGCAGGAATCATGTCGAAGGGTTTCACGGGATGTGTCATGATCTAAGTCTCTATTTTTGGTTTTGGTGAGTGCTGGGAGGAGTGACAGAAGGTTAGCCTTTTCCCATCACCTTCCTGTCAGAGATACGCACTGCCCTGACACTGGGCGCTGTTGGCTACTCATCACAAGGCCCCCTGTCAAAACGAGGATGGCTGATGAGCTATGAACAAGCTCACAGTTAGATAATAGATGAAAGAGCTTCAAGATAAATTAGGTGCCTCCAGAAAACCTGGCCAAATGTGTTTAAAACAGGAGATCCAACACCATTAATTCTCATCAAGCAGCTTTAAAAAAGGCAACCCGGCACTTGACTTATGCTTAGAAAACCTTATCTTTCCTTTTAACAGGGGTTTTATAGTGTATTTTGAGAAGATGACAAACAATAGGGTTATTTTGAAGTCATGCCAAACACTACATTCGCTGGAGGAGGAGAACAATGTTACCTCCTATCTGTCAACTGACCCTGCACCCATTAAGCCGTTTCACCAACAAACAATATTAATAAAAAAAGGGAAAGTGCTGTTCTTAAGTTCCTTACAATCAGAGCTTGGGAATTGTCTTTGAATGAGATATTTGTCCCGTCAGGAAAGATCACTTTGTCAAAAGTGAAGCTTTTTGCAACAAAGTGTTAGTTTCATCACTTCTCAGGTGAGAAACTAAATCAGAAAGAAGCATTTCAATAATTCCCAGGGCCCAGGCTGCAGAGGTGAAGGCTTCTTTTGGTTCTGTTTCCCAGCATTTTTCATTGTCAAGCTATGCTCTATAAAATTGAAATGAAACGGAGAAGCTCTGAGCAACCATTCAGAGGATGCGAGTTGTGGTAGGTTAAAGCTTCTGGAGCAGGGACCATATTTTTTGCTTTGTGCCTATTCAGAGCCTCTGGTTTGCTACTGTCACACAAATAAGTTTACAGCAAATAATAATAACAAATACAGAAATACAGAACATCTTTTCACCAGTGGGAATCTCCCCCAGATTGACCCCAGCCACAAAGACACACAAAGATTTAAGGAGGGCAGATGGGCACGGGTATTTCATTTGAACAGCTTTGTTGGCAAAATGGGCACCTGCTCACCAGTCACCCAGCCAGCAGGACCAGTAGGTGTGTTATTGTTAAAAATGCTGTATCATCCCCTTAAAAAAATAGGAACAAATTCATCTGAACATTTTCAAGGAGCAAATTCCTTGATCTCTCTCATAATTGGAATAAGCTTCTTTTCATGTGACTCTTCACCTCTGTGTGTATTTGGGCTGCTTGCATCAAAATAGCAAATAAAAGGTGCTGTTTGCACAAGTAAAGCTAGAGGTGTATACACCAGTGGGGTTATGAGCTAACAATATCCACCACTTACAAAAGCAGGCTGAATTGCACTTTCAATGCAAATATGAGTAATAATGATGTTATTTTCAGCTTTATTGGCACATAGAATCAGCTACGTTGGAAAAGACCTTTGAGACCATCAAGTTCAACCATTACCCCTGGACTGCCAAGACCGCGTGTCACCCTGAGTGCTCAGATTGCAAATTCAAACACATGGTGAACATGGGACAAAACCAGTTTCTTCTGGCACTGGTCCGCCCAGCTGCCTTTGCTCCATACCGAGCCCTGCTAAACTCCCCATAGCTCCGGGCAGGTGCCGGGCTCAGCTGGGGAGAGCTCGGTGCAAGTGTGCGACTTTGCAACCCAAAATGCCGCAGGCAAAAGCCTCTTTCATGCTCTGCATGCTTAGGCAAGTTTACGTCTTGCAGCTGACACAAAAAAATCCACCGTAAGAAAATAATTGGATGTTAATTTCCTCCAGCTTTCCCTTAATTAAGCACAATTAGAGAAAATAATGCAGCAGCAAGGGAAAACAGTTGTCTTTTAAAGGTGTACTTTCCTTAGGCACTTGCAGTGTTTGCTTTGATGAGAAAAGGCTCTGACTGAGGCAGGGAGGTCTCAGCCAGTGGCTTGTACGAATGTATAATGCCTGCAGCTTGGTCCTGAAAACAGAGCTTGTTGGCCAGGCTGGCAGCACCAGGACTGCAGCACCCCATGGGAGCAAGGATGCATGCCAGGTGCCCAAACCCATTGGCTGTTTGGAGAACCTGAGCAAGAGACATTGCAGCCCTCCAGACCTTCAGGGAGATGCTTGCTTGGGGCCCGTTTTCGCCTCCAAAGGCACAGTTTGAGCTGGAGTCCTGCAGTTCCCCACTCTCATTTGGCACCCAGTGCCTCCTCTGCCGCAGATGCCCAGGCTGGGAGAGCCCCCACTGACTGCTCCTGTGCTGCTCCTGCTTGGGCTGAGAGCGGATTACTTAACTAACGATCCGGGAGTGCCAGGTGAAAGCCCATTTATCCAGAGTGAACGCGCCCCGGTTCCTAGGTGTGTACACATGTGGTATCATTTTTCCATTATTTGGAACATACAGCACTAAATTAATAACAGTTCTTACAAGGCCCTGGGGCTGTCTGTAGAAGAATTTTGATCTCCTTAGGAAAGGCTCACCATTTCTCATAGGAGAGATGCACTTGACTCCTGACCTCTTTTCAAAGGCACCTGTGTGAGCTTTTAAAATCCACTACCACCAATTATCCACTTTCAACCTGAAGTGTTTAAACCTCGGACCACATTAACTGAGCTTAGCACATAGCCATGTCATTGCTGACTTCCTGATGTGAGGAGATGCCTTGACACGGCTGAAAGAGAGTTTAGGGATGAGGCATGAGATTATCAGCTTCTCCTCCTGACAGCTTCAAACAAAGGAGCCTTTTAGCCACCTGGTTTGTGTCTCCCACACCTGCATTAAGATTGGGAGACAAACCTTTGTACTGCTGCCTTGATCCTATTATTTGCATGTACCTGTCCACAGTCACCCTGCATCACTTAATAGCCTTCAGAGAGACCAAAGGGAAGAAGATGCACATCTACTATTTCTCTTTCAGGTTTAATACCTTTTCTTCTTTTTTTTTTCTTCTCTCTGAGGCTGCAAGACTTTTAGGACACTATGGCATTTATTTAAACTCTAAGGAGATTTATTTGGCATGGGGGATGGAGGAGGGGAGATTGTGAGAAGGCTGAAGATGCGGATAAAGGATGAAAATGGACAGGAGGCCATTTTAAGGGTTTCTGGCTTGGCTGCAGAGAGAAAAGCCCAGCACTTGCTCCCAGCATCGGGCAGACGTTTGGCTGTGGACTCCTCTGCTCCCTGCTTAGGGCTGACCCTGAGACTGTGTCCATCCTCTGGTCCCTGTGAAGAGACCCTGGCAGCAAGCCCAGACAGAGAGGGGTGCCTGCCCTAGAGGTGCTTGACCTGCACCCCAGGCATCTGCTCCCTTTCTCAGCTCCTGTGCCAGGTGCAACCTCATTCCTCCCCAGGAAACGGCACTGCTCTCTTATGCCCATGGTCTCAAAGGCCCCAAGAAGTCAGCTCCAAGGGCAGATTTAGCCTGGATGCAGAGCTCAGGATGTGCCTCCCTTCCATCTCCCTCCACCCACCTGTGAAATTAGCTTTGTATTCTTTGTCCCAGAGCTGAAGGAATGTCTAGATTTTAAATCGAATTCATATTCTCTTTCTCATGCTCACAAAATTAGCCAAAAGGACAGAACATTATTAACCTTCTCGGTCCAGCTCTAGCTGACAAGGTGTCTATGCAAAAGGGGAGATTTCAGCTGTAGCCTGTGTATATACATCGCTGCATTTCAGCCTCCGCCAGCTCCTTGACTCATCAATGTAACTGAGTAAGGTAGAAATATTAGAGTTGCATTCATATTCCAGGCCTGGTTTAAATCACTAGCATTGTGGAAAGCTCTGGATAGGTCCAAAAAAAAGGAGGGAAGAAAAGAGTTTTCTGGTTCTAGTTTTTCACATTTTCTTTTCCCCTCTGAAAAGTGAAACCCTCCAGCTGCCCAGCATTGCACAATGGCCCAAATGCTGCAAGTTCCAGCCCTAATCCCAGCTCTCTTCGCACGCCAGCCCCAGCAGAGCTCGGCAATGTGCCCCATCGCTACCACACTCCCCGAAGCCCTTTCCTCCCTGAATCATCAACTGCTCCTGGGAACAGCAGCAAGTGGCTTGTCCCCATCACTGGCTTGTGAAAGTTGTCCATCAGCTGCAAGAAACAGGAAGAGGGCAAAGAACACAGTCAGCTTCTTTGGCCATCCTAAGATTTGTGTTGCCGCAAGAAGCAAAGTGAGTATAAATCTCCAGATTTCAGTCATGTGTTGTACATGCTTTCCTTTGTGCAGGTTAAAGGAGTGCTGCCAGGAATCCTCCAGCATCCCAGGTGAGATGAAATCGAGCTCAACCACCTTCCCTCTGCTGTCCCTGCAGAGATGACACTGCCATGGGTGCTCTGCTCACCTTGCAGGATCCTTTCAATCATGGCTGCAGGTACCAAGCAGCCAGGGAAAGCCAGAGAGATCCAGGTTTGGTTTCATTGTTATTGATATTGTTATTATTATCAAATCAGTAGCAAAGTCTAAGATCTCCAACATCAGCATTGCCTACACACAAAACCATAGAGCAAAGCTTCACCAGGGCTCTGGATCTCTCTGGGAGGGACTGATGAGAAGAAGTAGGCATCATGCTGTACAAAGTGTCATCCCCTAGTGAAGAGCAAAGTCTTGATCAAAAGTCAGCAGCACCAGAGGGAAAGGATGGGCTGTGGTTAAAGATATGTGCTGAGCCTTCCAAGAGGGACAGATTTAATTCTTCTTTTTTGCTTAGTTTCCCTATGATCATGGTGTCAAATAAATCACTTCATCTTTTGCCACCTCAGCTCCCCATCTGTTAAAGCATATTTATAGTATTTTTCTCTTTTCTCTCACCCTTTGTCTTTTCTCTTCTGATTATGAAGTCTTCAGAGGAAGGTTGTCTCTTACTATACAAGGTCTATGAGAAGAGGGCTCTACCTGAGTTCCTGCTGCTGGAATACACATACTGTCTATGTGGAAATGCAGTGCCTACCATGTTTATGACACCGGTTGAGAAATACGCATTACTATTTGTGGAAAATCTTGATTTGAATGAAAAAGTCGAGTGGTTTGGAAAAGGAGAACCCTGAGCACAATCTCCAGTTTTTCCAGAAAAATCTCTGAAGGAAGTTCACAAAGCCCAGAAATTCTTATGAAATCAAAAAGCATTCAACAATTAGCCCTACACAGTAAAACAAAAGAGAATATCGTCTGTCCCAAGGGCGGATTTCCTTCCTCCCCGCAATTCATTGGAAACCCTTTTCTGTCACCCGGCCTTGGTCAGGGCTCTCATTCCAGAGGAATTGCTTCTGCGCTTGTGTGTCAAGAAAAAATCTGTTTCCAATAGGCGGTAAAAGGTCTGCTCATCGCACTCCTGTTTCACACAAAGCACTCCCAGCTCCTCGTGGTGACACACTGGCAGTGCCTCACAGGGCGTTTTGCATTTGTTCAACCATCTGCAGAGCTGTGCTGGGTCCGGGAGGCTTAGAGTAAGCCCAAGACCGGCTTGTGGAAAGAATCTGTGCTCTTCAATGCTGTGTTCTGCCTCTCTCGACCCAGCAGGCCATGGCTCTACCCACAGCTTCCCTTCTGCTGCTGCCTCAGGGAGCTTCCAGAGATGAAGATGGACAAGTCAAATTGCTTTCAACTTACTTTGCCTCTTCATGGTTTGTTTGATGAGTTGAAGTTTCCCACCAAAGCAGCCAGCAGCTCCTCAGGAAGGGCTGCCCATGTACAATTCTTTCTTCCTGCATTTTTAAAACCAAAACTCAAAGCAAAACTGCAGTGTGCTAATTAATAACTTGGTACCTGCAGGTGGCAAAATGGTTTAGTGAGCATTAGCTGATCTGTCTTAAATTTAGCTGCAGGACAGGATTCCACCTTTCTCAAAGCAGAGGAGCTGGTTTTGTGTAGAAAACAACATGTCCATAGGTTTTTCCCTGTCACAGACAAGTCTTACCTGCAAACCACGTTGCCACCTACTCAAGGAGCACACCAAGGACTTGTGCTGGAGATGGTGTCCTGCTGTCACCAAGAGGTAGTCCTTTAGGAGTGACAGGGAAAATCCAGAGTGCTCTCTCTCCTCTTGCTTCCTGCCCTATTGCCCTCAGGGTGTGCTGCCCACACCATGACCTTGTCCTCAACATACCTTCAGGAGGTCTCTCCACCAGGCAAGGCCCTGTTTGCAATCATTCAGGAGCTTGTTAATCACCCAGAGTCGTAAAGTTCCTCAAGTGGAACTGAAGGCTGGGCAAGAAGCATCTATTTGCTCCATCTCCCCATCCTCAGGAAGCCAGAGCATCACCAGGGGAGGTCAGGGCAGATTCCCAGAAATGTGACCCATCCTTTCAGCAATGTGATTTTAATTCAGAGCATGCCATGAGCTTGCTGACACCTCCAGAGTTTGCTGTCATGACTTCACAAAGTGCTGTACTCCCCCAGGAAGAGCAATCCAAAGAGGAGGAGTCCGGTGGTGCCTCCGCTGCCCTCAGACAGCAGGGGCTCGTGGTTGTGTAATGTTTACATGACCACAGAGCTCTCCATGGCTACATAGACCTCAGGAACAACAGCTCAAGCCTGTGTGCTCAGAGGCGAGCAGCCCTCTTCTCCTTGAGCCAGAGACTGCTTTTGCCTGGGCAACTAGCTGAGTGCTGCCTGTGTCACAGAGAGAGCCAGCAAAGTCCCGCACACCCTTGTGTTGGTGTTCTCCATCTCAGAGCCATAATACACTTCCAAATAGGTAATGTGCACAACTGGAATTTCTGCAATGCCCTCATCCTTCTTACATTGCATGCCCTGTAGCCCCCAGATCCCTCACTCACACCTCAGATGTGTTTTGGTAAGGTGCTGGGGTGTGCATGTTCTCTGAGCTGTCTACTTCACAACATCACCAACAGTGAACAGAGGAGGAGGGATGGAACCTGCTGATCTATCTGCCTGCAAATGGCAGGTGCAAAAGGTGCAAACACTTTGCAGAGAAATAGTGAAATCATACAGTGTCAGGGTGGGCTCTCTTTGAAGGACGACTGTATTGGGTCCTTGCTCAGCTCCGGAGTCCAGCCTGACCACAGTTGCAGCAGAGCACAGATCCATTAATGGCCTTCCTCATCTACTTACTGAGCTTCTTTTGCTCCCTCCCCATCTCCAAGTTCATCTTTTTGCAGTCAGTCTTGTCTGGTTTCTTTCACCAAGGTAGCACAGCATGATCTAGGAATGCTCCAGGATGCATCCTACCATCTGCTTACAGTCCACAGTGGACAATCTTTGTGACAGATCAGATGGACTCTGAGCTGACAATTTGAATAGAAAAGGAGGATAGATGCAGGCTTTGCAAAGGATGAGCTGGAGGTGAAGCATTTGTGGTGCAGAGGACTGGTGGAAACCTGGAGAGGCTTGGTATTTTGCAGAGTGGAGACATAAATAGCAACTTCTTAGGTCTATTCTTGAATTTTTTGTACATTTCTTGATCACATCCTCATTGCCTGCCACCATATTCATGATATTGCAAAGTTATATTCCCACTGGAAATAGGGAGAATATGGCTGTATATGAATATGGTGGCACGTAGAAGTAGCTATTAGAAGTCATCGAACCTGCCAAATAGATGCCGAGGGCAAATTTCCTGATGCCTAAGCATACCAATCTGTACAGACTGCTGTGTTTGGGTCACTGCTGAAATGGCAGTCTGCTCTGGTGCCCAGCAAAGAGAGGACAGTTCTTCATACACACTGCCCAGTCAGAGCATCCCTGGTGTTCATGCACAGAAACTCCTGACTGATTTGGTTCCAATGGAGATTATGGGCTTGATGCAGAACAACTTCTGATGCAAACATGGGGTTGGGATGTGTTGGCCAGCTGGAGGTTGTTTTCTTTGGTTCATTTGCTTTTCAGTTTTATGGAGATTTTTCCCAAAGTGTTTAGTGCTGGTACCTTTTTCAGCTCCAAATTTGGATGAATAAATGTCTTCGTGAACAAACCCAGAATCTTTCCCAAACCACATCTTCTGGGAAAGAAGGGGGTCGGCCCCTGAGACAATCCCTAGGGACCCTTATGGGGACAAGTTGTACACGCTACCACTCAGAGGCCCTTTGTTTTAATTTCCCTAAACTTAAAAACTCACAGAACCTTCCTCTGCATCATGGGGCCTCTTTTTTACCATGTTGGGGAAGGGTTTTTCAGCTGAAGGCTGTTTTGCCCTTTTAGGCTCTCCCCATCCCTCAGATCTGAAGGCTCAGTGATCTTACTGATGGACCGTGCTTCAGGTATCCTTGACAATCTTCCCCCTCACTCCCAGGGGGGCTCTTTCCCTGCCTCCTCTCAGATGGTTTTCGAGCAGCGGGCTTTCATCTACTCCCACCACTTGGCAAACCTTCTATGGATCCTTATAACAAAGGTGTGATACACTAGTGCGGTTGGTTTTTGCAAAGCTCCGTAAGATCTGAAAGCCTCTTCCAATCATTGTGAGCCAAATCCTCTTCCAGTCCTTTTGAGTACCACCAAAGATAGTACTTAGCTGTGGTGCATGACCCAGCCCAGGCCCTGGTGATGATGGAGATGTGTGGCTATTTCCCTTCTTACAGGTAAACCCATGGACTGGTTTGGAGAGAAAAGAAGCAGCACAAAGGATTTGGAGGTATTTTCAGTGAGTGAAGACCCAACAAGTGAAGCTCTTCTCAGGGTAAATGCCAGAAGTGGTGTTCAGGGAAAATAAAAGTTTGTCTCTATTGCTTTGCCATGATCTGGGGATCACCCAGTACAGCAGTTTCTGTGACAGGGTTGAGAAGTTTGCTAACAGACAGCTTTAAACAGTGCCTCCAGTGGAATAGCCTTTTTCTGGAAGAGGACTCCTTGGGATGACTCTGTTCGAAGCATGTGCTTTTTCTTTCCACACCTTAAAGGTCTAAATTAGGTTGATAAAACCTCACACACCAGGAATCACAGTCATGGAGATCTCAGTACCAGTACACGATGACCCTTCAGGTTGGACAATTTGCCTGGCATTTAGGGCAGGAAAACAAGGAGGGAAACACACAAGAGGGAAAAAAAGAAAAAAAGCCATGGGGACCACACACCACCCACGTGGAGAGCTCCAGATGTTTCCATCACCAGCCCAGCAGCCACTATGCTATTAGACACTCATTAGCAAGTGTAGACACTGGCAGCAGCAAATCTGGGGGCCTACAGTCTGCAAAACTGCCCCTCTTTTTCCCTCCCCAGCCCTTTCTTTGAAGATCCCCCAGCGTCCTGCTGACACACATCTTGTGGAGATGCCTCAAGTGAGAAGTTCCTCAACACCACCCAGTGCAGTGAGGGTATAGCCTCTGAGGGTGGATGGTATCCAAATGTTTGGCAGAAATTCCAACTTTCCTTACTTTTAGGCGTATCTGTGGCTTTTTGATACTGTAAACAACTGACATAGGCATGGAAGAATAGTGTATCTGAAACAGTTTATACAAAAGAATTCCATCTGTCAGTCTGTTTACAGTTCACATGTGAAAAGGCAAAAATCTTTAAAAGGAAAACCTCAGGCGGAAAAACATTTATATATATATATGTATATATATACCCCATACATATATATGGTATATGCTACAAATAATTGCTGAAGTGGAACAGTATCAGTGTAGACTTTATTTTCTTCTTGAATAGCAGTATTATTTTTTTGCCCTGGTGTAAATTAAATTTTCCTAGTTTGCTTTCTAACTTCTTCAAAACAGCACAAAGAAGCAGGCTGGAATTAACAGGGTGGTTTGGTGCTTTTTTTCTTTTTTTCTTTTTTTTTTCTTGCAAAACACTTTCCAATTCTAAAGTTGTCCTAAAGCTTTGTGAAACTGTGCATTAGATCATGGTATTGCAGTGAAGAAGAAATACTGCTATTACACCCTTGAGAATACCCTTGAAACACAGCCGCTGTGTTATCTAGAGGGAGATTTTAGGAATTGCTGAATTGCTTTGAGAGCTTTAACTTCTGCTTGGACAGCCACCAAGGAAAGCCAGAAATGGTCCAGGTTTCATGTCTTTTCCCAGGGGAATTAAAAATCCTGTATAATTACCCACCTTGCTCCTGAACGCCAAAAGGCACAACCCTGGAGACAGGCGCAGTAAAGACCTGATTTTGTGATGTTTGTGCTGAGGTTAAAGGTGCAAGCAGCCAGGGACGCTTTTAGCATTGCTATTCCGCAATCTTGACCCAGTCCTGTGGGTACAAGCTGCAAGTATGAGCATTAAACTCTATGGGGCTCAGTGGGGATGAAGTATTTGTCCTCGGCTGAGAGAACCCCTATACTGCTAGCAGCTGGCACATGTTGAGGCGGTTGGTTCGAACATGGTTCAGAGATCAGATGTGGGGTTTCCACTTCTGGAGCATGAGTTTTTATATGGACATGTGTCATGGTACCCCCAGCCACACACTCAGTGGGACCCCAGGCAAACTGGGGAGACTGGGAAGAGGGTCTTCTCACAGAGACACCACTGAGAGCAGGCAAGATCAGCACCACTCCATGAACTTGTATTTATCCAAAGACCAACAAGCGTTCCATCTTAGGTTCTGCTTGCCTTCCTGGACCTGCTGGATTGGCTGCTGCTGAAGGCACCAAGGAAATTCAGACTGCAGCACATCTCAGGTCCTATTCTGGTGGCCAGGGTTGCATTTTGCTCTTTGTTTTTAAAAAATCCACAGATCAAGTGAGATGGCTAACAACACAAATATTTACATGTGGCAACTGTTTGTTTTAATTGCATGGGCTGAAATCAAGGTTTTCTGTTGCCCCCACAGCAAGGGGAGGAAGTGGAGGACTTTTTATGGGCATACCAGAGCCCAGCCAGCCTTGGGAGGTGGAGGAACAATGCTGCCCACCAGCTTGACCAAACATATGCTCCTCATATTCCTCCATCATGAAACAACTCTTTTTTGTCATGTCTTGGCAGTTATGAGCCTGCAATCCTGGTATGATAACATCCCACTTCTGTGAAACCCCATGGGGCCAGATTCTGCCTGTATGTCTCACGTGGAGCAGCAACAAGTGTGAAGCAGTAACACACCTGCTCCCACATCTGCAGATGTTATGAGCTCTTGGAGATCCCCTTTCTACTCTGTATTTGCACAGTGCAGAGCAAAGAGCAGTCCAGAAGAGCAGAAATAATAAAAACATTGAGGCTTCTAGTGGAAGATGGTTGCCATCATGTTGTAGCATTGGGGCACAGTTTGGGGCTGGTGTTGGCTGTAATTTTTCTCAAGTGAGTTACCTAAACTGAAAACACTGAGCAGAAAAAGGTTAGCTTTTTTGAATGTCATGTTTTATTGTTTATATGTTTATGTCATTGTACCCTGGGCTGCATCAAAAGGACTGTGACCAGCAGGTCCAAGGAGGTGATCCTGCCCCTCTACTCTGCTCTCGTGAGACCCCAGCTGGAGCACTGTGTGCAGTTCTGCTGTCCTCAACATAAAAAGGACATGGAACGGTTGGAACAAGTCCAGAGGAGGCCACGAGGATGATCAGGGGGCTGGAGCACCTCCCGTATGAAGATAGGCTGAGAAAGTTGGGGCTGTTCAGCCTGG
>JANHGB010043224.1:4764-14958 GCA_026283785.1 Coracopsis vasa | reverse complement strand
GGGGACACGGTGGCATCGACATGCAATGGTGGTGCTGGTGGGGAAGGGGACATTGCTGGTATGCAGGGGGAGGTGGCTGGGACAAGGGAGGGGTGGTGGGATGCCATCCATCCCTCTGTACATGGGGAGTTGTGTGCAGCTCATCCACGCCAGGAGCCCCATGCCCTTGTACAGGCAGGTTCTGCCTTTCCTGCTCTGGAATGGGGAGTGGAGCCAGGCAGGTGGGTTAAAAGCAGTTCCAAGATCAGGGTTGGGGTCACTGTTGTCCCCACCACAATCCTTGCAGCCAGCCTGGAGGTGGGTAACAAAGGGTCCCTCAAATGACTGGGTTATGAAGTGAGCTGGGCTTGGTGATGCAGGACTTGTGGGCCACTGGGCTGGGACATTGGATGTCCCCATACGCATCCCCTAAGACATAAACAGGTTGTGAGATGGAGCTGGAGACATGCACAAAGCATAGGGAGGAAGGACTTCAACAGCAGTGGGAAGATGGAGAGGTGGGGAGAGGAGCTGGATGGGGAAATGAGTGGAAGAATGAGGAGGAGTTAAAGGGGCCTGTGGAAGGGAATAAGTAGACAAAATGTGGACAGAGAGAGTCTTCTCCTTCCTCCTAACCCCTATTTCCCCTCAAGCTTAAAAACGACCTTTCCAAGAGCTCCTGTTGCAGACCCCAGATGGCTTTACCCTGACCGGTTGATGGAGGGCTGGGATTGACAGACATCCCCCTGCAGGGACCTCAGCTGCATCCCTGAACCCCAGCTCGCTGGGATCAAACCCTCCCACATCCCTTGGAGTTTTCCAAGATGCAAAATAGCCTCCTGGGAAAAATGTGGAGTTCCAGGTATTCCTGAGGAAGCTGAAGACAGGGGAGCTGCTGTCTGCGTGTTTCCCACCCAGTGTCTGGCAAGGAGGTAGGTAGGAACACCAGAGCCATGTGGGAAGGCTGAGGGCTCCCCGAGTTTCTCTCTGTATCTTTCAAGCACACATGGATGGGTTGGATCCAATTTGAACCAAAACTCCCCAAAAAGCAGGGAGAATTTCAGCTTGATTTTCAGCCAGCTGCTTCCCCTCGTGTCAGTCAACTGATAAAGGGAAAAGCCAGGGCTGGCATTAGGAAAAGCATCGAGTAAGCTGCAAAACCAGCAGAAAAAGCCTCCATTGCCAGGCTGGTGGGGCGACAGACACTTAATTTAGTGCAGCCCAGGGATTTTTATAACGTTAGTGGAAAACCCTGATTCATCAAAAGCCCGGCTCTGTGACAGAACAGGTCAGTCCCACCGACGTCTTTGCTCCATTTAAAGAAACCCCAAACCAATAACAGTGAATCAGGGGTAATTTTGTACCCAGCCTCCTCCGAAAGGGATGAATTGCTGATGGGTGGATTTATATTGTTTGCTGCCCAGGAGGTGATGGGTGACCATGGATTGGGTGCTTCCGAACCCTCCTGCACTGCAAAACACAGGATGCTGACGACAGGCAGAGGGGAATAAACCCCTCAATGAGAGTGCTTGAAGATGCTGCATAACCCACTCCCCACTGCCCCAAACCCTCGTTTCCATCTCAACCTTCAAGAGATCTTCGTCAAGTTCTGGCTTCAATCTGTGCGCAGGAGCCCCGTTCTCCTCCTCCCGCGCTCCCCAGGCCCCCGCCAGCCTTTGCACGATTTAATGTCTTCCAGCTCTGTCCCTATTTGACAAACAGGTGATTTTGCTAATGAGGAATAAATGAGATTCACGGGATGAGAGCAAGGGAACAGCAGCTGTCGTGAGCGCAGGATGTGCCGGCTTTATTAAAATAATATATGGCCACATGCTTGGTATTAGGACTCGCAGTTTGAGAACTCCCATCTCATCCCTCCCGGCTGCCCCCCCTTCCCTGCTCCTGCTTCTCCATCCTCAGCCTCTTCCCTGGAACGTTTTCCAATCAGTGAATTACTGGCTGGAGAGCCTGGACCATCCCAGGCCATGCATATGAAATACATCCTCCTGCACAGCAGCCCTGGGGTTGGGCTGGAAGGGAGGGAAGGGGGGGGATGCACATGTGTGTGTGCACGTGTGTGCATGGGAATAGGGAAGGGAAAGGGAAGGAAAGAGGAAGGAGAAGCAGAAAAGGAAGTGGAAGGGGAAGAGAAGGTGCTCTGAAGGGGATTATGATGAATTCTGGTAGCTACTCCTGGAACAGTGGGTGATGCACAGACCATGACGGGCAGAACAAGGTGCAAAGGCTCATTCAGGCATGGAGATGTAGCTGGTGGCCTCATCCAGGAGGGAGGTCGGGATATGGCTGGAGGATAACTCTAGGAGGACGTGAAGACCTGTTGGACTGGAGGGAGATGCTCTGGGATAACTCTATCATAGGGCAGGACTGTGGCATTCCCAGGGTGGTTACCCTGGGCAGGGCAGGATCAGCCCAATGTTGGGGAGCAGCACGTGGGATGCTCAGTGGATTGAACTATTTTGGAGGAATGCTGCAAGGTGGCATTAGATTCCTGCAAAGATAAAGCAAGTGGTAATCCCCAGGAAGGGAGAGAGGGGTGGGGGAGAGATTAAAGGAGAAAAATAATACACTTAAATAGATGGTGAAGGAACAGAAATCACATGGCAAGATGGGAAAAGTGGGATACTTGGAGGGAGGAAGGCAGAGGAGAGGGATGAGGAGAGGGGCCATGGGTCCCACACGGATGGAGACGTTGGGATATGGAGCCCACTGCACCCTGTGACACCTCCCTGGTAACTGGAGAATAAGGAGAAAAATCAGTGCTACTGCTGAACCCGGTCACCATCATAAACCTGCTGATCCCCAGTTACCAGGGGATCAAGAAGTCCAAATTGAGACCGGTATTTCTGTGCTCCCAGAGTCTCAGATAAGGAAGCAGAGATGCAGCAGTGAAGAACCCGACCAGATCAAACATCTTGCAACCTACCCTGGACTTTTAAGCTTTTACAACGAAACCAGGAACTGATTTGTTTGTTGTAAGAATGGTTTCACAATTGTTCATTGAAAACCATCAGTTACTTTCAATGATTCCCCAGCTTCCTGGGCAACATTTCAAGGTGATGTGTACGCTGTGTCCATGACTTTCAACTGTGAAGTTGGTTTGTGTAGTTGGTTGTCATCCCCTCCCAAAAGAGCAGCTTGTTTCAGCCCTAGGCTGGAGCCCTCACCCTACTCATCTTCCCTTTCCAGGCTTGAAGGAAGAAGTGAAAGGATTGTGCTGGCACTATCTCCATGAGCAGCATCACTTATCTCCAGCAGTATCCCTCAGCAGCCCCTCATCAGTGTCTGGACCACAAGCCCTTCTCTACCACAACATACCCCGCGTCCAGACATGCTTCCCAGCATCCCTAAGGAAGCACAGACCCCAGCTGGGTCCCAGGGGCTGGGGCAGATATGCATCCCCGTGGCTGTTTGCTCAGGTGCCCTTTGGCTCCCTCCTGCTCCTACGCAGCAGCTCCGGTAACAGGGAGCGCAGGCCAGGGTAAACAAGTGCTCAGTGAATAATTCACTCAATGAGTGACAGAAGAATTGCCTTTAACAATTTGCTGGGCAAATATTATTTGACCATTTCTAGAGCTGCTTGAAGAGTACAAATATAACCTGGGAATAATTCATTCGACAAAAGCAGCCTGCAGCTCATCAGATAAGTTATTGACAGGGGATAACGCAGCCCCGTGTAAGGGTGTCACAGCAGTCACCAGAGTCCTCTTGTCATAGAAGCACAGGTCTATGCTTTGGTCCTGGCTACCCTGCTTGGCCCAGGGTCTCCAGAGGGTCTGGGTGGGATGGTGGCCACATCCGTGCTGTGGCAGCCCAATTGCTTAGAGGGGAGCTGGGCCTCATCTCTCCAGCTCCAGCTGGTAATCCCTGTGTCCCCGTGCTTCCAAAGGGATTAAGCTCCCATATGAATGCTTCTGGGACCCCAGAGAATGAGAGGAAGCATCTCAGCTTCTGCATGAGGGGACACGGGGGTGGAGGAGGGGATGCGCTCCAGCAGGGAGGTGGGAAACATCCCCCCTTCACCCCCAAGGCTCAGGTTTGGGAACAAAAAGCTGGAGTTACATGAAGAGCATCCCCTGCTGAGGCCCTGGGGCTGGCACTCCTGCCTCTATTGAGGCGGCTGTGGCATGCATGGCTCCAGGTGTTCCCACAGCCCAGATGGAGCCCAAATCCTCTCCCTTGCATCCTTGCCTGGGGCACCTGAAGCTTAGCAAGGTACTGGGGAGCTCTTGGTGGTGTGGAGGGGGTCGGGGAGGGGAATCACCCTCTCCAGCTGGATAAATGGCATGGGAAGGGGAGCACTGAGGGGTCGTCGGTACAAATCTGTGCTCTTTCACTCCTATAGGTAAGGCAAGGTGTATGGTGGGGCATGGTAGGGGCTCAGCCTCATCCTATCACTGTCCCCAGCTGCTGTGTGGTGCTGAGCATCCCTAAGGAGAGTCCGGGCAGCCTTGATGTCCAGTGGCTGTGGTGGCAGTGGGGTCATGCAGTGCAAATCTCTGCAGCAAATCTCTCCTTGGCCCAAGCCATCTCAGTGTCCTATCTAATGGGTGACCCCTGAGTTGTCCTTCCCTTGGGGCTGGCTTGATGAGGGCTGTGGGCTGAAGCCACTGGGAAGCTGCACTTTTGACCAGTCTGTGCCTCGGTTTCCCCAGGGGTTTCCCAGTGCAATGCTACTTCTGGTTAACTCCTCCATACACCCCAGCTGATGGGAATGAGCAGTGATCCAATGACCCAGAAGAAACCTCTCACTCTTCTGTGGGGATCAAGATGTCCAAATTGTCAGGTATGATAAAAACAATGAAACATAGAAAATAAATAGAACAGTTTCTAACTTCAAAAATACACTTAAAAAGATCAGAAGTTGAGGAAACTTGGTGGCTGAAACTTGGAACTCTTTGGGAAGCGAAATGAAAAGCAAGCTTTGCTTTCGACCAGCAGCACCAGAGGGGTCACCACACATCTCCCTGCTGGCTCCATTCCATTCCCATTCCACTGAGCGATTAAACCTAGTATTATCTTATTTATTTTGGCTTGCCTCCTTGCCAGTCCCCTGCTGTAAATTAAATGATTGCTGAGTTAGATTAGCAGAAAGCATATGTGGAAATTACCTTTTAATTTCTTAATTACATTGCACTCACCTGCAGCTCAACCTGCCAGTGCAAGGGAAGTGTGAAGTTAATTTCCATTGATATATGATCTGCATTCTTATAAATTAGGATCCTATTAAAGAGGAAGCGTATCAAGAATTCCTTGTTCCTAATCAGACTGTGGGACATGGATGGGATCTGTCTTCAGGCTCCAGAGGTGTCTTGCGGAAACCAGGCTGGTCCAGGTCTGTGGGAAGCTCCAGGAGATGTCACCACAGGGTGAGTGAGCTTTTCTGCAGTGTGTGATGTCAGCAAGATGCAGGAATAGGAGCACAAAGCCCACTATTTCCTCACTCCCAGATTGTTGTTTCTTAGGGATGTTTTAGCAGCAAGCTCTGATCGAGTTGCTTTAGTCCTGGCCAAGGCTCAAAAAGGCTCTGGGGTGTTCAGGGGGCACCTTCTGATCCCTGTACCAAATGAATCAGAAACTCTTATTTCTCCCAACATTTCTCTTCCTATCGGGCTGCATATCAAGGCAAGGATGAAGAAACCTAAGCCTGACTTCTTACAATGACATCCAAGCCTCCTGGTCCCTCACACCACCCAAGGAAGCTCAGAAGGAGCACCACGTCCCAGCAGTGCCCAGGCACCCCATGGGAACAGGCTGCAGGGGGTTTAGGGTGGAACAAGTGGAGCTCTTCCAGACATGCCTCATGTTTAGGGACACACCATTGGGTGGCTGCTTGGATACTCAGCTTGTACTGGTCCTGAGGAGCTCCAAGAGGCACTTTTTAGTGACCTATGGTTCTGTGCTTCCAGTATCTGCTTCCTGACACAACAAACTTGCTTCATTCACTCGTCTGGAGGCTTGGTTTCTTTCTTCTTTAATCACATCATGTAGTCTGCAATGTTTTTCATGTTCCCTGTGCAGCGTGCATCAGAGGAAGGGGAGACAGCAAACTGATTTCCTATGATAAACCCATTCCTACTCTGCAACAGCTTGGTGAGGGGATGCGGTCGTTCACTGCATGTAGAAACTATTTTGGCTTGAGCTTGTGTCCCAACCTAAGCAAAGCCATGGTGGCAAGGTAACTGATCCAGTTGACAACCTGCTGCTGCAGGATAGCATAGCAAATATCTCAGTTTTGTTTACAAGATAAGTTCCTCTGAATAGGCTCAAATGCAGGAGCAAACTGAGTAATTCATTCAAAGGAATGACTGCTGGGGTCAATCCTTCTATTTCATCTTTATCTGATGTTACAAGCAGAGTTATCCTGGGGTCTATCCTGGAGCTTGTCCTGTTTCATGTGCTCATCCTGTGCAATATGTGACCTGGAGGATGAGGTGGGAAGCTCCTCGTCAAGTTTCTGGGTGGTTCATCCTGTTGCAGGGCAAGGCGGCTTTCCAGAGGGATCTAGAGGAACTGGCCAGCAGGAAACGTGGAATGTTATAAGGACAAATGCAAAACCCTGTTCCTGGGGTAGACTAAAGTGAATAAGTGAAAAAAGGTGTAGATAAATGAACATGAGCTCAGTGGAGGGATGCCGAGATATTCAGGGGCTGAAGGAAGGAGAGGCTGAGCAAAATGGGGGTGTTGAGGCTCTTTGTAGAGGTGTATGATGGGGAGGAGGTGGGTATAAACTAATTCAGGGGAGAATCTGATGGGATATAAGGAAATACAATCACTGTGAGAATAAATGAGTGGTGAAACAGGGGCCAAAGGAAATCCTGAGATCCCCATCCGTGGAGTTCCAAACACTGTCTGCACAAATCCCTGATAAACCTGGCCTGAATTCAGTGCTGGGCTTGCTTTGGTTGGAGTAGACACCTCCTGAGGTCCTGTCGCACCTGAAATACCCTGCTATTTGGTGGTGTTGCTGTGTGCAAGGGACTGAAATTGCCTCATGTGCTCTGCCCAGCACATCAAACACAAACGCGTGTTTCTGCTTCAAGCCTTGCCAACCGCACCTGAAAATCATCAAGAGGTGGCACAGTTCAGTTGCAAACCCAATAAATTCACTTCAGAGAGAAAATGTCCAGTAAAATCCAAAGCTAAGACAGAAAATGCCTGAGTTTTCCCTCTCTGCACAGTGCCTTACCTCACTTGACCACACTGCATTCATTTAAAACTCCTCATTCCCCACCCAGAGGTCACATCACCTATTAATCATGCTGAAGAGCCCCTCAATTATCTGAAACCATGATTACCCCAACCCATTCCACATCCCCCATGACATTTGGATAACTGAGGTTGTTCTGTATTATTATTATTTTTCAATTGTGGTAATTATTGTACATTAAACCATTAGCATTCATTACTCCTACAGTGTGTAATTAGAACAATGGTGGATGGATTGCTACCGACTCTAATGAAGTTTTTATAATTGTAATTTATGGTCGTCAAATTACCTTTCTTAAAAATGAAGCCTAATATTAGCCTCTTAAGTTATGGGGAGGGGGTGGTAATTACTTCTAATTGATGCTCCTTGTTTGCTCTCTGTACAGCGCAACGCCGATCCAGCCCTACTCCAGGTCTCCACCTACCCAAGGCCGGGAGAATGCATCGTTGTAAAGCAACTTTGGGGCTGTTCAGCCTGGAGAAGAGAAGGCTGCATGGAGACCACAGAGCAGCTTCCACTATTTGAAGGGGGCTACAAGGATGCTGGAGAGGGACTCTTCATTAGGGACCGTAGTGATAGGACAGTTCATCATGGCCTTTCCAATGACAGCGATAAAGCGTGAAGCATCCAAGGGAGCACAGCAGGGCTGCTGCTGGTTCGGTGTAAGGAAGGAGGTGACAGAAGCCCTTGGGCCAACAGCTCTTGTTGGGTCAACAGGCAGCTGCTCGTTGACTGTCGGGCGGGCGTTATAAGCGGGGAGCGCTGGCCATGGTGCTGAACGGCCGCTCCTCCGAGGAGCCCGCGGTGTGAGGATGGGCATTGTTCAAGCGCTCCTGTCAGTCTGAGTGTCGGGGAGGGCTGTAATCCTGCCCTTTAAGTGTGAATTTTGTTGTGGTTATGAGTTAAAAAGAAGATGTGCCGTTGCTTCCCGGCGGGGATCCGAGTTTTGCTTTAATTGCCTCCGTTTGAATCAATTTAGGCTCAATTATGCTCCTTCTTAGGTGTAATTGAGATGTTTGTGCCTATCTGTCTGAGGTAGATGCAATCATCCCCTGAAGCACCGCAGAACAGAGAGGGAGAGGACTGCGACTTGATCAGCTTCCTAATGGTTGGCCCTAGGTGAGTTCAGGAGGAGGATTCCCTCAATCAGCTCCTTTCCTCCTGGTTGGGGCTAAATGTGAGCAGAGAGGCCCCTAGGCAAGTTAGGAAGCTACAGGCGTTGGCACCTTTTTGGGGTTACAAAGCTCTGCAATTGGGTCATACTACCCTCCTCCTGGAGGAGACCAACAGAAGAGCCCTCACCACCAGAAGGCTTGAAACTTTAAGCTCCACACCATATAAACACTATCAGGAGCTGGTTTTTAAACAGGTGATTTTGGACAGTGCTTCCCATACGGATGGGATGGGCAATGATGGCAAAGCTTCAAGCTGGAGTGTCCATCTCCCATCAGGATGTCCTCAAGGCTTACGTACAGGTCTCCTGCTTGGCTGCAGTAGGAAAGTTTTGTTCCTACAGAGGAGGAAAAGGTGAATATTCACTGCTTGAGAAAACTCCAGCAACAGCTTTAAGATTGTTTCTTTCTTAGAGCTATCAAGGGAAGAAAACAGGAGAGTTGAGGTGGCTTTTTGGGGGGGTTGGTGGTGGTGTTCATTTGGGTTGGGTTTTGGTTTTGGGGTTGTTTTGCCTGCAAGAGGACATTTCACTGTCATTTTCCTCCATTACTGGCTCTAAGATCAGGCTCAGGAGAAAGCAAAATGCTGATTCTAACACTTCTGCTTCAGTTATTTGGCTCTATGGTTACAAAAGCTGGGCAATGGGTGGATTTTCCAGTGATTTGAAACAATAAATTAAAGCATTTCTCTGTTTTTCACTGTTCTGCAGGAGGTTCACGTTTTCTCCCTTAAATGCAGCATAAACCCAATACTTATATCTAGCTCCTTTAATAATGCACTAACAGTTTCTCATCCCCAGCTCTAGCAAAGATGGGAAAATATGGAGTGGAGGAGGATTGCTGCAAAGTGTCACCGGTGAGTAGTGGGTCGTTTGTGAAGGATGGTTGATGCTTTTCTAACAACCCTATTTTTGACTTAAAAACAGCTTATAAGCTTATGTAGAAGTTGTAAACCCAAGGAGTGTATTTGCAGGTCTCGGTGTGTAGTCCTTGGTATGAAACACCACAAGTGCCTTCCTCATCCAGAGAAGAGTGCTGGTGATGGGAGGTTGGGCCAGCCTTTCCCTCCTTCCTCCTGCAAGAATCATTCTCCCATCATCCAGTTCTGAAGTACATGAGGAAGCAGCGAGGGCTGATTAACCTCCTGTGAGCAGCAGCACTGAGAAGGGTCCAAGCACTTGGGTTTCCTTAGGCTGCAAGCTGCAAGCCTAAGGGCCATTTGGTCTGTCCAGTTCTGCACAGTGCCCAACACAGAGTGGGCCTGACTCTGTGTGGGGTTTCAACACATCACCCTAGGCACCTTTTGCAACAGCATCATGCTGCTGCTGCCCTCTGGCTTCAGCAGGGATGTGCAACTGGGCCACCAGCACTACTGGTCCAGGTCTGCACCTGACCAGAATTCCATAGAATCGAGAATGGTTTGGTTTGGAAGGTACATTTAAAGGTCATCTAATACAAGCCTCTGCAATGAACAGGGTCATCTTCAATAGGTAAGGTTGCCCAGAGCCGTGTCCATCCTGACCTTGAATGTTTCCATGGATGGGGCAATTACCACCCCTCTGGGCAACCTATGTTGGTGCCACACCACCCTCATTGTAAGCATTTTCTTCTTTATACCTAGTTTGAATCTACCCTCCTTCAGTTTAAAACCATAACACCCTGTCCTGTCCCTACAAGCCCTGCTAAAAGTCTGTCCCCATCTTTCTTATAAGCCCCTTTAAGTACTGAAAGGCTACAATAAGGTCTCCCCTTAAGGAGCCTTCTCTTCTCCAGGCTGAACCAGCCCAGCTCTCTCAGCCTGGCTCCAGAGCAGAG
>JANHGB010043222.1:29943-56057 GCA_026283785.1 Coracopsis vasa | reverse complement strand
AATGATGTTTTCCCAGCTGATGTAATCTGTGGTTAAACTCAGTGTCGAACATATTTAGCAGGCGGTTTGGGTCTGTAGCCATCAATTTTCTAATTTTACTTTTATAGAGCTCTTTAATACTTAGGTATTACTGTAGCTTTTAGATATATGCTTATAACCTGCAAGAAAATGAGAAATGTATTATATCTCTCTGCTCTTCCTGCTCTCCTTTATTTCCAGGTTTTGTGTCATTCTTGTCTGATTAGGAAGATTACTACCTTTAGATTACCTGGGTTTTAAGAAGTGCATACCCTGCTACTGCCCCTACCCTGAAGTGGTGATTGCACATTTGCCTTTATTGTTTAAGACAGCCTTATATCCCACAAAAGCTCAACATTTATTGAGTATTGAAAAGGTTAGATGGAAATATGTAGATACTTTGTTGGAGCAATTAAGTTAGAACCTGTCCCACAGATTAATCACTCTGAAAAGGACTCAAGAGCGTATTTTACATTTGCATTTCACACAGTTCTTGGTTCATCTCAAACTTTTGAACAAAGAATGAGACAGTTTTTAAAGAGAAATCTGAGCCATCTGTGAGGAAGAGGACGCTAACACTTTGGCTTTTAAGAGCTTTTGGTGGGAGGGAATGAAGATAATAGCATCTTTTTCCCCCTTTTCTGTGTCTTTTTGTTCCTTCACCCACTTATAATGAAACATGTTCACGTAAAGGTGGTGAGGAGATTTAGTTATATTTTTGTTTGCTTTTTCTCCACTTTTCATGTGAAAAATCAAACAGGGAGTGCCATAAAAGGAAAAATATCTACTTAGCTTTAATTTCTGTTCAGTATTTTCATACATTTATTTATAATTTTGGTTTCTATGTAATTCAGATATCTGTTCCTGATTTCAAAAGAAATAATTTTGATTTTAATCTTTTGCATGTCAGGTCAGAGTTCAAGATGAGTTGGTTCAAGTTCAGCCCAAATTTAAGACTAATTTACTAGAATCAGTCACAGTTTTTCGGGAGGATGTGTCAAACTTTGAAATATCATATGAAACAGTAAGTGAATTTAGTAGTTACATTTAACACTTGACTTAGTTTTCCAATATTTTTGGTTTGCAGCTGTTGATTGCTGGTATTTTATACTGCTCAGCTACTGGATGTTCGATGCCATGGTTGCTAAGCAGTCAGCATTGTAGGTCAAACTTTGCAGTATGAAGAAAGAGCAATGCACGCAACTCTTGAGGGGAAGAAAAGAATCCCTGTGGTACAACTTGCCATGAAATATTAACTTACAAATTAACTAGCTTAGAAATTAACTTATGAATTGTAGCACATGTGACATCTTTGCTCACACATCAACATTAGAAAAGATGGTCGTGGGCCACTCAGTGTTTTATTTTCAGAAGAATAAAATATGAAAAATGAAAGTCTAGTTCTGTTGAGTTTAATTAAGCTAAAGAATTTTTAATTTCATTGAAGTTATCTTTTCTTAGATTTACCATTGTAAGTATTGCATTACCAAGAAACATAACTTTATTGGATTTTTACTATCAAAAAAATGTGCATTTTATGATGACCTGTAAATATACAATGTCCTTCAGTCACTTTGAGAATTGATATTCAGGTTTTGTTAACTGCTTGTTTAAAAGGAAGGACCTATGGTTCCAAATATTCCACCTCAGGAAGCCAGTAATAGACTACAGATCTTTCAGGTAAGAAAATAAACTATTGAGTTTCCAAATAATTAAAATTAGATCTGCTATTGCTTATCCCAGCTGAACCCAGAACAGACACATTTACGATTTTTGGTAAATGTGTTTTGGTGGTTATTCTCTATATTATGTTAACCGTACTTTAGTTTCTGTCAGGCAGTATTTTCCTTAATGTGGAAGGATTGATTGATTGATTGATTGATTTATGTGTAACTTTGCTTCATTTTGTGTTTTGTGAGCAAAAATTATTGGCTTAATAATGAGTAATAAAAGCAGTAGAAGAGGGAAGAGTCAAGTATGGCAACTCGATAATGACTGAAAAGAAGCTGTTACATAAGTCACATAACTCAATCTTTTAATCTTTTAAAGGTCATCTTTTCCATTAGATAACTGTCTTTCAACTTGATATTTGTTTGTTATGAACCATAGTTCATGGGTCCAAAACCAGTTATTAGTCTACTTTTAATCCTACCTTATTTTTCTGCAAGCTTATAGGAACTTGAAGATTTTTTTCAACAGGACTTCTGTCAATCTCTTACATATTGTATAGACTTGTAAAAAGTAAATTCAGAATCTCTGAACAGCAAGTTTCTGAAAGTAATTACAGAAGGTCCTTATACCTTATAATGCATCTGATAAGTACTGAAAGTTGAGTGATTTTGATTGAATTTGCAGTGTTTTGTCAAAAGAAGGCTTTGTACTTATGGGTACTAATTGGCAAAATCATTCATCATTCCATTTTTCTATGATGATCATATCCTTTGGACAGTAGTTATACTTTGAAAGTAACTTTATTTTTTGGCCTTCTTCAGTGCTTTTTTTTCAGGCTGTATGTTTTGCCATCTGATAATTTATTTATTTTTTTTCCCTTGATGATATGGAATTCATTTCACATCCCATTTTTATAAAATGATTCTTCAAATTATTTGCTTCTTACAGAAACTTTCACTATTTGAATTCAATATATGGGTTTGAGCATTACGTTACATGAGAACTGTTCTAAATTTTAGGTCTAAAATATTTTCTATTACATGCACTTCTAATGGAATTATTTTAAGACAAATTTAGAACAGTTAAATGATGTATTATTGGACAAGGTTAAATTAAAGCATCTTACAAACATTTTTTCATTTTGTCTGTATTAAATCTGATTTTTTCAGGCTAATTTTGATGACCTGTGGAGAAAGTTTATCACGTACTCATCTGGTGAACAGTTGTTTGGATTGCCTGTCACAGAGTATCCAGTTTTGCATAAAGTGAGGTAAATGTGAAAATACAGCTGTCTTAGGTGTTTATTAAGTATGTTACAAAGGCTGAGGGCGCACCAAAGAGGGAAATATAACAATGTGGAATGCTTCCATTGCCTTAAATTAAATGAAAAAAAAAAAAAAAAGAGTATTTTAGATGTATAATTAATTTGCCAATAAAAAATAATTTTGTTTATTATGGTAACGGAACCATCAGGAATATTTTACTACATGTAAATATTATACAAAGGAGCAGAATACTATGTCCTAGAAATGTGTAAATATGAATATATATAAATAGATGAGTATAGTATTCGATATTAAGTTACAGTACAAAGAACAAACAAGGAAAAGGCAAGGACAAGTCAATGTATCACTTTATGAAAGACTACATTTTTTGAAAAGCTGTACAAATGATAATCAGATTCTAAAGTTTTTGCAACAGCCATTTAATTGCTTGATGGTGCTTCACAGCAAATGAGGATATAACCCTTTCTGGATGTTTTTAGATCAGCATTTTAATTTAGATTCAGAGAGCAGTACCTGCAAATAGTCCCCACTTGCCATGCTCTGCTTTGCACTGCAGAGCCAGCTCAGAATATATAAACTAGGTTCCTTTTGGATGAATGGAAGTTTTATAGAACTAGACTAAAGCAAAACCTCTCCCTGATATATTTAGTGTCGTATTAGGTCCTTAGCACAGCTACCTGCTCTTTTTTGTGGATTTTATTCATAAAGTGTTCTTGTCTACATTAAGAAAAATAATCTAATTGATCTACCTCTATTTTTTGTCATACTATTGCATATACCTTTTATTCAACTATTGTGAGATATCTGAATTGCTGACTGACATTATTGGAATGTTTGGGTTTGGTTTTTTTTCCAGGAAGGAGTTAGGCTTGCTTCAGAAATTGTATGGGTTATATGATACTGTAATAAGTAGTATCAAAGGTTATTATGAGATACTTTGGACAGAAGTAGATATTGAAAAAATTAATGCTGAACTTCAAGATTTTCAAAACAGGTATGTTCATAATATTAATTATAACTGATGTTAGATGCATTAAAATTTAGGTGACTTCAGTAAAGCTATTAGACCTATTTAATACGCAAAATTTCCATGAATAAGGTTTATCATAATGTAATAAGATTCTTCAAGGTAGAGTGGAATAACACTATATTTTTAGTAGTTCTGATAACTGAAGGGCATATGATCAGTTGAAGAGTCAGTCATCTTGGCTAAATCAGCCAAGGGGTTAGAAGACCTGAAAATTTATTTGTAAGTGGTGTGTTCTTCAACTAGGAGGATTAACCCATTAATCTTTAAGTCCTGAAGGCAAGAACAGCATTTCTGAGTTTCTTAGACTATTTTATCCTTTTAAAAAAAACTTTTCTGCCATTTCCAATATAGTAACTATGCTGAGTGTCTTAAATAATATGGATTTGTGAAAAAGTTGAATATTGCAGTAATGATGACACCTTACTGGCAGCATCTTTGTGTAAAATTGTATCTCCTGATTCACTAGACTCAGTAACAGGGCTCCCGGCTCTGGAGCCTACAGCATGTCGTTCAAAATCTTCCTCTTTGCTGTGTGTGATTCCTGTGTCACACATCATTGAACCTGACGTTAGCTCTTTGCTAATGAATGAAAAGAATAGCTGCAAACAGAAAAGAAGGCCTATGAGTTTTATAGAAGTCAAAACTTCACAGTAGTCCAAAATCAGACACAAAGTACTTTCCCCTCTCAGGGAAAGCAAAGCAAGTATTAAACATTCTGTTTGACAGCAACCAGGGAGCTAATCAACATGAGTGTCGGCAACCACACAGCACCAGCATAGTTTGAAACCAGACACAGACTGCTGTATTGTACCTGATATGAAGAAAATACGAAGTTATATCAGTGGGAGGTAGAGACTAAGTGACAAAGGATGCAAACCCAAGGGAAATATGAGCCAGGCTTTATTACTTTTCCTCCAAAGAATATACATAGTAATTTACATTAATTATATAAGTACATATAAATTACATAAAGGACATTCTTGTGATGGGTCAACTGCTTCAAAATTTCTTTTTAGTGTGTAGTCTCTGTAAAAGTGTGGTCAAAGAGGTGATTATTCATTTAAGTGTTTTGCTGGGGTTTTTCCACCTTAGAACTATATAATGTTCATTTTCTTAGAGAATAGTTTCAGGACCACTAACAGAAGTAGAGGAGAAGGCGGTCATGTCTTTCTTATTTTTACATATATCTCCAAAGTGATATGTTAATATATGCCATGTGTGTTACTGGAATTGTAACTTGAAGTAAGTATTAGATCTGCACAAGGATTGCATATGTGAAATTTAACTGATTTTGCTTTGGTTTTTTTGTTTGCCCATAAAGAGTTTGTGATGAAAAGCAGCAGGTAAACTATGTTTTAATGCAAACTGTTATTTGGAAAGAACATGTCAGTGGCTGAAAGTTAAATATTATGTTTTGTTAGTAGGGCATTTGTATTATTTTTTCATAAAAAGGTAGGGTAATTGACACAAGTTGGAATTTTACATAGAAACTGTTGACCTCAATACAAACTACTTCATATCTCCTTGACTTTTTTTAAAATGTTTAAGTAATTCTGACTTTGATAAAAGAGGCATTTACTACTGTATCAATTAAACTCAACTGCAGGTGTCATAGACTGCCTAAAGGACTGAAACACTGGCAAGCATTTTTAGATCTCAAGGAAAAAATTGATAGTTTTAATGAGTCTTGTCCTTTGTTGGAAATGATGACCAACAAAGCAATGAAGCAAAGACACTGGGATCGTATTGCTGAAACAACAGGACATCAATTTGATGTAGAATCTGATACCTTTTGCCTTCGAAACATCATGGAAGCACCAATTCTTGAAAATAAAGATGATATTGAGGTAGGTACATACATTGTTACCTCCTTTTTCATTTTATATTGTCAGTAAAAATAACATGCATACTTATAAAATTATCACCTTTTTAAAAAATATATTTTACTTTGTTAAAGTTCTTGACAGTCAGGCCACAGTAGTTTAAAATAATTTGTAATTTATGTACAAGTTCTTACCCATATGAATGACAGAGGTAGCAACTGGAATCTTTGGACAGTTATTTCTACATGATCTTTTCACATTCTTCCTGGTCCTATTTTCTACAAGATTTTTCACCCTTTTTAAAGGGGGATTGGGGGGGACCAACCAAACAAAACCCCAAAAACATCAAATAAAACTTCCAGTGATCCTGGTCACCTATTTTTTTAACTCTGTGGTTGCTTTACCAATTTGTAAATAAACCATAAAATCTAGAGGAAGGTTCCATGCTTATTAATATATAATATGATTACTTTTCCATATCTTCATTTACTTTTCCAACCCAAACTATTCTTGGATTCTGTGACTCTATAAATTGAAATGTGATAAGACTGAGAGCTCATCTGGTGATGAGTCTACATGACTAGTCTAAACCTTGTAGAAATGATGATTCAGAAATCTCATTGCACAGAAATAACAAAATAAGAAGCCAAAGAAATGGTATGTCCATGCATTTCCAAGTGTGCTTTTCTCAGTTACCCAAGAAATGTAATTTAGTAGTAAAATTAGTAATGTGTGTCTGTAATTCTGTAACACGCTTCTGTACTATTTAGTAAAATTAATGTATTGGTTTAGATATTCTATTACTAGTTGCGTAATAATAGGAAATATTTAATTTCTGAAATTGGAAGTTGTAAAAAATGTTTTTCTCTTTACAGGATATATGCATATCTGCTACAAAGGAAAAGGATATAGAAGCAAAACTAGCACAAGTAGCTGAGATTTGGGGAAGCCAAGTTCTGAGCTTTTCACAATTCAAGGGGAGAGGAGAGTTAATGTTGAGGGGAACTGAATCATCAGAAATTATAACGTTGATGGAGGATAGTTTAATGATTCTTGGCTCTTTACTGACCAATAGGTACTTTTAAATTTATTGTGTATGGTATTTTCAGAAATACACTAGTGTAGCAACTGTACTATTATTAGGCTAAATTAGCAGTAATGTTTTGAATAAAAAGTTATTTTTTAATGAAAAGAATGTTATGTCTAATGAAAAACTAACTCAATTGGAAGACTTCCATGTGTTGGTAGCAAACTATTGTCTCAATATGCTTGAATGTAATCAAGCTGGTAGAAGCTTGCCATGAGATTTTTCTTGCTCTAAGTGAAACAGGTGTTGTTTGGGTTTGGTGTTTTCACCATTGTAAGCATTTATTTAAAATAGCTTTATTTAGAATTAAATAATTTCTGCTTTTCTTCCTGCTTTAGATACAATGCTCCATTTAAAAAGGACATTCAGAGCTGGGTTTATAAACTAAGCAGCTCTACAGACATAATTGAAGAATGGCTGGTTGTGCAGAATCTCTGGGTTTATCTTGAAGCTGTTTTTATAGGAGGAGATATTGCAAAACAGTTACCCCAGGTAAACTTCACAATGTTTCCCTACTACTGTGTATTAAAAGCTATCTATGTGATAATTTCCAACAGGTTATGCTGTGAAAGTACTCATTTTTTTGCTATGTATAGGAAGCAAAGCGTTTTCAGAATATTGACAAATCATGGATAAGAATAATGCAACGAGCTCATGAAATCCCAAATGTAGTAGAATGCTGTGTTGGAGATGAGACTATGCAGCAGCTTCTGCCTTATTTACATGAACAGTTGGAAGTATGTCAGAAATCACTTACAGGGTATGAATTGCTTAATTTTTAATGCATTTTCATATTGGAAATAGTTTATATGAAATATTAATTGTATTTCAACCTTTCACCCTTATGTAGAAAAAAATGGAAGACCTGAAATATTCTAATAAAAATCTTGTTCTATTTTAAAGATATTTAGAGAAGAAAAGACTACTGTTTCCTAGATTCTTTTTTGTTTCTGATCCTGTGCTTCTTGAAATTCTTGGACAAGCAAGTGATTCTCATACAATTCAGGTATGATCTTAGTGATCTCTTCTGCTTATAACAAAAAAAAAAATAATGTAAAACCATTTAATAAATTAAAATGTTACCCCATTTTCTTCATATAAACTTTGCTTGAGAGAAGTTTTCACTGCTTCCTCTTTAGGCTTTAGCAAAATGTGAAATCGGTATTTCTAATTTATAAAAAATCTTCAGAATTCAGAACGCTTACAATATGGTTCCATCAAGTGCTTTTCTGTTGATTCCTTTCACAACTAAATGAGAGAAGGGGCCCTATGAGCATTCTGCTTTGCAGTTTGGAAAATTTGTCTAGCTAGTCTGGATTGTAACTGAGGGTTGATTGAGATAAACTAGTTGATCTCACACAATAGGTGGATCTCTGTTCTGCTAGATCACCTCTGGAAACTGTAAAAAACTGCAATGAAGATAAAATCCTACACAACCATTACTGCAATTGTTACGAATAGATGGCCTGAAATCCATCTGTAGATTCAGATGAATCTTTGCAGGATAACCATGTCTGCGATTTTTTTGTTTGTTTGTTTGCTAATTTTATGTATTTACATTGAATGACTTTTGAATTATCCTTACAGCCACATCTTCCTTCCGTATCTGACAATATAAATGAAGTAGAATTTCACCAAAAGGATTATGATCGCATGCTGGCAGTCATATCAAGAGAAGGAGAAAAAATTTCAGTAATTCTTTGAATATTTTTTCCAGAAATGTTGTTAATAGATAAATAATTCTATTATTGAACATAGAAGTATATATTAAGTTAAATTATTCTTAATTGCAAATTAGCGTTTTAAGGATTACAAAACTGTAATAGTTCTTCATGAAATAAATTTCTAGCATTTTTATGAAATCTGTAATTGTCTTGAATAGATATTTAGTGACTATTTGGTAACTAACATTCTGTGTTAGTTTGGTACCTGTGTTCTAGTTTGTACTTTTTACTTCTATTAACTTTTCAGCTGGACACTCCAGTGATTGCAAAAGGACCCGTAGAACTTTGGTTGCAGGATTTATTGCGTGTGCAGCAGATGTCATTGCATGGCATAATTAGGATGGCATTTTACCAAATTAGTGACCCGGGATGTCACTTGCTAAATTTTATCAATCAATTCCCAGCACAGGTGAGATTACAGGGTGTATATTTGTATGCAGTCTGGGTTTGTGTGTGTTGGGAGGTAGGATGTACAGAGCATATAGAATTGTCTATATGAGGAAGTGTTCGTAATGGAAACAGTGTTAAAGACCTATTCAGTAGAAGGCCAATCCTTAATTATTTTAGTATTGGTACCCTATATATTGCATAGTATTTTTCTTGTAATCTACTTTAAAATTACTTTTACCTTCTCATGAAGAATATAAAATAGAGCTTATATTTTCTGTTCTGGATATTGAACCCCTTTCAAATGCAAATAAAATTTCATGTGCAGACTGATTTAGTTCTCATAACTTTAGATTGCAAGAGCTATGATTATGGTTGTTTGTCTCATCATGTACAAGGTTTACCTTGTAGTTCATGTATTTGTCACTATAAAAATGCAGTCTTGTAGAAGCCTATCTTGAAGGATTCTAGTTTGCCTAGAAACACCTCAATCTTCTTGATAATTCATAAATTTCATTAACAAGTAATGAATTATTCCCCATCCTGTACAAATTCTGACTGTAATTTGCTTATAAATATAGTAGTGGGTGTAAATTTTTTTAATAGAAATTCTGCAAATATTAAAACTGGCTAATACATTGCCAATTAAAAAAAAAAACCAACCAAACAGTACACTTAAATATTTAATAAAGTTATCTTAAATTCTAAATTATAAATACATAAATTATGTGTATTTATGACATAATTATGTATAATCTCAGCAGTATTTATAGAAAGTCTACTACTTTTCTTTAAACAGTAAAGAACTGTCTTGTTTGCATGTCAGTCATTTTGAAGTGGCTTTATTATCATCTGCAAAGATTTTCTTTCCCATGTCTTGCTAATTCAGATGTTTCTATTTTCAAAGAATTGTTTCAGTTAGAAGGGAAGGGGTTTGAGGAAAAGAAGAAAATGGACTTTGGCCAAGAAATTTAGAGTACACAGAAAGAAGAGCTATGTTATAAGACTGAAAAGAAATTGGGCTTAAATACTGACAAATATTTAAAATGTTTTCTTTCATTCAAACGGTCTTTTCCTGTCTCAGAAGCTTCTGTTACAGGTACCATGAAAAGACATATCCAAAGATTAATTTTTTTCCCTCTTACTAATCAGTCATTTTAAAATAAATTTGGTTTAAAATCTACTGACTACAAGTATGGGGAGATAGAAAAGTAGAAAGAGTGGGTGAGTCAAATTTTTAGTTCTTAGTGCTTTGTCAATGCAGAAGTGTGGGGAAAAAAAGGTATTAATACAGTTCTTATTGACCCTGTTTTGTCATGGGTATTGTAAATCGAAATCAATCTGAGACTGTAGTTTACATGCAACATCCTTTAACTCTAGATTTATTTGGAGGTCAAATAACTTGAGTTTAATGCTCTGCAGTCATGACATATTAGAAAGATAGCAATCCATCCCATATTCAGTAGAAATGGATGGCATATTTTTTTAAAAATGTTCTTTAATTAGCTACAAATTGGCAATGGGAAATTTTCAGAAGGACTTCTCCCTACAATTTAGCACCTGTTTATATTTGTGATGCTGCAGTACACTGAGGGATTTTAAGTGAAACTGAGACTCATCCTTTATTTGTGTGTATCTCAGGATATGATAAATTTTCTTAAAAGTTTTTTAATGTTTTCTCAGGAGTTTCCAGTATCACAGCAGAGCCAATTAACTCAGTATTCTGGTGAAATAGCATCATGCTGGATGTAGTGATAGTAGTGATAGTTTAGGACTCTCTACACCGTTATTTATTATTATTTATATAACTTCTGTTACACGGAAGTCTTCTGTAATAAGACTGTTCTTCAACAAGTGATTCCTGTGGGCTTTGTTTTGTTTTGTTTTGTTTTTCCACATATTAAATTTGTAGGTTGGGTTACTGGGAATTCAAATGTTGTGGACAACTGATTCAGAAGAAGCTCTACAGAATGCTAAAGAGGACAGAAAAATCATGCAAATAACCAACATGAGATTTCTAGAGATTCTGAATATGTTGATTAGCCAAACAACGCTTGATCTTTCCAAGTATGACAGAGTGAAGTATGAAACACTTATTACCATTCATGTGCATCAGCGTGATATTTTTGATGATTTGGTAAGTTATAGGTTTTGATTTCTGTTGTAATAATTTCTCTTAGATGGGGTAACTTCAGTTACACATATACGCATATGTTTGTAAGACAGAGATGTCAATAATCTCACCACACTAAAAATAGTACATTTTTACTTAAACTAGAATAAAATCCATCAATTCTGCCATTTAAATATTTTCTCCAAATTTTTACACTTTTCTTAGATTTCAATTTTCCACTTCTTCCTATACAATTGTTTTAATAGCCAAAAGAAGAAAATTTTTAGTATGCCCTTTCTTTGAAAAACTGTAATATTGCTTTGACTTGCATAACTAAAAGTCTGCTGAGGGTTTTGTAGCTTTATCATCATAGATAATTTCCTCATGACTTGTTACATCTCAGTAGATGGCACTGGACTGTACTTTATCTCTACCTATTCTTGAGTTACAGCAATGATAGCAGCATTGATCCATATCTCCTAGTTTATTCTTTCTGTCTCTCCTGCTTCCTCGGAGAGCAAGATACTGTGATTCCTCTTCTGGTTCCTAATGAGAATATGTAGAAGACAGACAAGCAAAATACCCTACTAAAATCAGCAGATAATGCCAATCCCATACTTGAACTTTTTAGACTGTGCTAAATTGTTTATGTTCCTTTATTCTTTGGGGAATGCCTTCCCTCAACACTACCTCTCTCATATTTTTACTGCTGATGACACAAGATGATTAGATCCTACACCATTTGCTTTCAATGCCTCAGTCAGTTCCTTCCTACATCATGCCCTTTGTTGCAATGTGTTTGGTGTAGTTAGCAGTGTGCTGTTTGTTAATATAACTTGGAGGGTGAGCTGCACTACCAAAGCAATGTTAAGATTTATTTGATTAACAAAAACAGATATTGTGATGATCAGGTTAAGTGATCAGGATGCTTTTTAATACCAGTTTACTGTACATCTGAAAATATTATGAGATGCTTATATGTATTTCAGTTTCCTTATGTTGGAACTTTAACCTGAGTGATGTTATTCTTTATTCATTATTTTCATGTAGTTATCTAAGACAATAAACATGGATGCTCAGTTCTAACATAAACGTTTATTTACTTTCTTTTAAGGTAAAAATGCACATCAGATCACCAACTGATTTTGAATGGTTAAAGCAGTCTAGATTCTACTTTAAAGATGATTTTGATCACGTCATAGTATCCATTACAGATGTTGATTTTATTTACCAAAATGAATTTCTCGGTTGCACTGATCGTCTGGTTATAACACCTCTTACAGACAGGTTAGAAAAACAACTGTAAAAGATGAATACTTTTAAAATATGTAGTGCATATTTAACATATATTGTCAATCACACAGGTACATTCTGAATTGCGTCCTCTGTGGGCTAGGTCATTCATGAAAATCTCATACGTTTGCTTAATTAGTCTCTTTTAGAAAAGGTAGAATAGACTGTCACTAATTTGTGCACTCCGTCATTCCCAGAAAAGTTTTATGACTGCTCAGTCTTAAAAAAAGTTATAGTAACAGAAATGAACAATTTTAAAGTTATGTAGTAATATATAGTTTAGCAGTATTTCTGTGCTGAATAAAAGATTAGGTCAAATATTTCAAATTCTGCAATAAAGGATTCTATAAATATACCAATGTTTTTGAAAGTCTAAGACAACTAGTCAGTGTCTGCTGTCTTAATAATACTTGGAAAAAGTTTCAATTTGTCCATACGAATTTAGATGTTGATAAAGTCCCAGATGTATGCATTCACCTGCCATTCTTCTGCAATCAAGCAAGGAAACAACCATTAATTTTGTTTCATATATAGCTTAACAGTAAGAATTACTTTTCATTTTCGCTCTTGGGAATTTCTTGGCTCCTTTCTAGTCAAAATGCTTCCTCCATTTATTCCTTTCTTGAGGTGTCGCTTTTGACCAAATGAGAAAATAGAAGGTCAAAATATAATTCACTTGCAGAAAAGATCCCCTAAAGAACCAGAAATCATTTACTTTGCTATCTATATGGAATATGTATGTATACAGCTTTTTTAACACCTTTATTTCTCCAGAAGAGGTAGGACTGCTATTGAGACATTATGGAAAGTTCAGTACATTTCTACAGTGAGCTGTACTGCCCTCAACTATTTTTTTGATGCAAAATGTTAAATTCCACCCCAGAATTTGCCTTGACCCCAACTGAACTGTAGAATTGAAAAATCTATGTCACTTTAAAACTTCTTTATTGGTTAGAAAACATCAAGGTCCCTGCAGTGCAAGTTTGGCATAATGTAATGATTCAAGCTAAACTGAATGAACTAGTTATTAAGCTCTGTTCAGTTATAGATTTAAACCCAGAAATACTTCAGATAGAAATGCATTCATTGTACATTGAGTGATTTGAGAGTGAAGATACTCTATCATTTGTATAGAAACTTTTTGTCATTTAATTCCTTTAGCACTACTCTACCATATCTTACTATGAATGAAAATCACAGCTAAGACCATGTAACTAAAACAGTAGTCTGCACATTTTAAGACTTAAAAAAAAAAAAAGTCAAAATACTTTTTCTCTTAGAATTGTAAAAATCTTTTACTCATAATTGCAAAGGGGCCATCTATCCTTATTCTTTCAGACTTGATGATTTAGACAAAGGTAGCTAACCTGATGAAATGTATACATATTAAAATACTACAGAATATGATGAGGTGGCGGAATTCAGCAGTAGCATCTGCTCTTTATCGCTGCTAAAAGAGTTAATGACAATTAAATTCCTTTACCTGGTGTGCATTAATTTTTTAGCTCGTGTAATGTTCACAGTTCATAACAAAATAGATTAACAGCAGATAAGGTTTTTTTGCTTTTAGAAGTAATGTTTAAATGCTGTATTTTGTGACCTTTGCTATTCTTAACTTCCCACACTCATGGAAATCAATGGAACTGCTTTATGAAGAAGTAATGTTTCAACCTAAGAGCTGTAGAATCTATTGATAACTCATTTTTATGTCATATATACACACATGTATCTTTCATATGATTTAATAAATTAATATGCATTAACATTTATAGGTGCTATATAACGTTAGCACAGGCTTTGGGAATGAACATGGGAGGAGCTCCAGCTGGGCCAGCTGGAACTGGTAAAACAGAAACAACGAAAGACATGGGAAAAGCTCTGGGAAAATATGTAGTAGTCTTTAACTGCTCTGATCAAATGGACTTCAGAGGTTTGGGCAGGATTTTCAAAGGTAAGACTTCTCCACATAGGATAGAAGAGACCTCCACAAGTGATTTAGCAGATACAGTTAGAACAGGTTGCTTAGGACCTTATACATGTTGGGTTTTGAGAACCTCTAGGAATGGATGTTCCACAACATCTTTGGGCCCCTGTTCATGTTTGACTATCGTCATGGTAACGTATTTTATACTTCCATTGACTTGGAATATTCTACATTGAAACGTGTGTCCATTGTTTCCTTCTAGTGTACCTCTGAGAAGAGCCTGGCTCCAGTTTCTCAATGCCTCCTATTAGATAGTTATGAACAACATTTGGCTTTCCCTTAACTTTCTCTTCTGGCTTAACAAATTGTGTTATTTCAGCCCCTTCCTCTATGTCATGTCCTTCAGCCACTGACTATGATGGCAGCCATTTGCTAGACTCATGCAAGTATATTGATGTCTCTCTGCTATTGGTAAGCCCCAAACTGAATACAGTACTCCAGCTGCTATCTCACAAGTGCAGCGAAGAGGCAAAAAATGGTTTTCCTCAACCTGCTGGCTACACTCTTGTCCAAAATGCACCTGGCTTCGTTTGTTAGAAGACCAGAATTCTGATTCATACTCAGTTAGTTGTCAAGCAGGACACCAGGTCATTTTCTGCAAAACTGCTATGTAGCTAGTCAGCACTGAACCTGTACTGCTGCATGGAGTTATTCTGTTCCAGATAAGGGGCTTGAACTTCATGATGTCTCTGTCAGCTGATTTTGCAGATTTATGCTATTGTATGTACTGAGAAGCAAGGGATGAAACTATCAATTTATTTTTTTTAGCAAGCAAATAAAAGTGCCTAAAGCATGGGGTTATGAACATGCTGTCCGTTTGAAAGTCAAGCTGTTAAAATAGTAAAAAAATCTTTTTGAGTACATGACAGAATCTCTTTAAAGTGATTTAGCATTAACTGTGTAACAAGAACATACCCTGAATGGTTTGAATGAATTTTTCATTTTTAAATAGCTATCTCTCAGTTACATGAAAGAAAACTACTGTCTACTGGTACTTTAATATAATTGGGAGAAAAAATGCTGCAACAAATTTTCTCATAAAATGTTGCTAAAGGAGCAACAGTTCTCTTGGCTACTACTAAATACATGTTACTTTTCCAAACTGAAATCAGGTAACTGTGAAATCAATCCGTTATGAAAATGTCATTTACTAATATAGTGCTTCTAGATATCTCTTTTGATTTCATGTTCTTTCTTTGTCTTCCCCTCTTTCCTTCATAGACAAGTTCACACAGAGCATTACTCACACTTTGCTTGTTGTTAATATGCTCTACCATACATGAAAAAAACTTGTAGTTTAGTGTGGACTTACAATGATAGTGCTTATGCGTAGACATATATGCTCTAAAATTAATATTTTATGCCTTGTGAGATTAAGAGTTTTATTGAAACCCCTAATTAGTGCAAAAATAATTTCAATTTTGAATTTGACCTTTATGACTTGTAAGAGGCAAGTAAAAAGTAATTTAAAAGCATTGTGAAAACTGGAATACCCAAATGGAGATAAAAAAAGTGGATTTTGTTGTTGTAACATCTAGAGCTAGTCTTTTGTAGCTCTAAGTTACTTATTTTTAATTTTTTTTAGATTAACAATACAGCTTTTTGCAAATAATTAAATTGCTGCTTTATACTAAAGTCTACATTCACAGAAAGATCTGGACGAAAGATATACCAGAAGCTCTAAATTATCAAAATATTATTTTTCAATTTTGACTCACTTTTAAGTATTCTGTATGAATCAACTGTTAATTCAGATTGATATGGAAATAGTCACATGAGTGAAGCAATATAGGCCTTGGCCACAGGGCAATAAATAAAACTAATGTTGCTTGATTATTTGAAGGAAAAGTAATCTAGTTCAGATATCTCAACTATGCATGAAGAATAATATAATAATTTTTTCTGTGCCTGTTTTAGGTCTTGCACAGTCTGGATCTTGGGGATGTTTTGATGAATTCAACCGAATTGAGTTGCCTGTCTTGTCAGTAGCAGCACAACAAATCTTTATTATTTTAACAGCAAGAAAATTAAAAAAAAAGCAGTTCATTTTTTCTGATGGAGACTGTGTAGATTTAAATCCAGAATTTGGAATTTTCCTAACAATGGTAATAATTCCAGAGAAGTGACAAATTATACTAAATACAAGTTAATTAAATGGCAAGGTGAAAATAACTGATTTTATTAATTAAGTGATGCTGTTGCTATAGAATTATACTAAACTACTGGAACATAAATAATCTGATTATTCATGAGGGGCATGTCTTCATTTTTACTTTAAGATTACTGGAAAATTTCATAATTACGTCCTTTCATTCTTGTATTGCAATTCATTATATAAACTGAGAGTTTGGCCAAACTTCAAGAATTCTGTGCACACTGAGAGAACTGAAACACTAATATGCTTTAATACCTTAGCTTGAAGTGCTTCAACAGTATTAGTGAGAAAGATACAGTAGGAATAAAAAAACTCCCAAAACCGAACAACCCTGAACATTCACTTAAAGGAGGAGATACAGGAAACGTATTTTGCAAGGGCATATGTCTTGTCTAATGAGTACTTTACATGGATATAGAAAAAGAATTCTTCAAGCTGATTTACAGAAGACAAGTATGATGATTCTGGAATAAACCAGTCTCCTTGCAGTGTGGTGACAGCAGGTCTTTTCAAAACCTGTGCAAAAAATATCAGATTCTTTTATTTATTGATACAGTATGTTTCTAAACTGGTAAATGCAATGCTGGATGTCTGCTTTTGGCTTTCTGTGGCAAAGAGGCCCATTCTGCTCTGTGTGTCAAATCTGGAATCAGAGCAGGCATTAAGACAGAACTGTGCTTCTTATCTCTTAAAGTTCTTATGGGTGGTATTTGAGATACATTGTTATCTTTCTTATAATGACTACTTGTGGAAAAAACTTGCAGTACATATACATCAAAGTTAGGTTCCACAAATGTAAGGATAATCTGTACAAAAAAGATATGCAAGGCAGTGCCTGGCTGTTAACAGCCATTATCCAAGGGAGAAACGCAAGTCCTGTGTTTGGAATATTAACTTTCAGAGTTAATGCTGTCTTGTTGCCTAGGGTTCCTGAGGCTTCATAGCACTAATTCCTATAATCTCATGGGCAGGGAATTTTGTAGTGTGTTTTGTAATGCCAAGGCACATGGCAATCCAAGATGATTTATGTGAAATTAAAACGGTTATCTGCATGTTCAAGTGCGGGATAACAACTGCAGAGGTCATAAATATCTTTTGACTACTTTTAATTTCTTAAACATCACCTGTTTGATGTCAGAATTATTTCCCATATTTGCAGCAATTTTCTAGAAATCTTCTATTAGTCAAACTCTCTTGTTTTAAATTTGACTATGTTATTTTTACTGTATTTTTTACTTTAAGGCAAGCCTTTTAGGTACAAGAAATAGAGAAAGGCATCCTAATATTATTGTTGTTATTATTGTATTTTGGCTCTTGCTGGACACTGAATTTTTGATAGGTTAAAAAACCTACCTCTTCTGCAAAATGGTGATGAAAACTTTACTTGCATTGGTAATACACTAGAAGAAATTAACCAACTAGATTGTATTCCGTGACATTTTAAAATTCTGATTGCAACTTGTTAGGATAAAGAAATTCAGTTACTACTCTGACAATTATGAATAGGTTATTAAATTCATAGTTATGGTTGAACCTTTTTCTTCACATTTTAGCCATTAGTATACAAGAGTTATAACTCTGAAGAAATCTAGGTATTTATACATAAATTTATTTTTATTGAACTTTTATTAAAAGGATGTTATTTTGACTTTTGTAAATAATGCATTTTGTTTTCTTACATAGAATCCTGGGTATGCTGGACGTCAAGAACTACCAGAAAATCTCAAAATGCAGTTTAGAAGTGTTGCTATGATGGTTCCAGATAGACAGGTTACTGACTGAACTGAAGGAAAAAATTGTATTTCACTTTTTCACCTATCTTCCAAAAAACTAATGAAATTTCTAAAAAAATGTATTTCAGATAATTATAAGAGTCAAGCTAGCAAGCTATGGATTTATTGATAATGTGGTCTTGTCTCAGAAATTCTTCGTTCTTTATAAACTTTGCGAGGAGCAGCTCACTAAGCAGGTAGTGTTATGTATTCCTTTCATCTTTGTCTTCATACTTACACAATACCATCCCTTAGGTTTTTGGTTGTGCAGCTTGTTTTTTATGTTTTTTACAAAATATTGAAGTAGTTTAAACATAATTTGAACAAATACCTCTAAAATTTTAGAATAAATAACCATGATAATTCGTGTATGTGTAGTCAAGTCCAAACATTTATTTGTTAAGGAATGATAGATTGTATTGTAGTTGCATGTGGGTCTCTGTCTAAACATGACAGTTAGTTAGAAATTAACCTGGTGATTTAGTTTTCCTGTAAGAATTATCTATGGCTTAAAAAGTAGTTGGAAATTGGAAACCACAGGAGGAATGTCTCAAGTTTGATTTAAGTTGCCCTTTTCCCCAAAGCACTGCTTTGATATGAAGTCTCAGCTTTAAGATGCCTTGTTTGGAAATTCCAATGGAATGGAACCATTATTTTTTTTAGAACCCTGCTATACAGTGCTGCAAAAAAATTCTTATATAGCATTATAAATGGTGAAGACAATTAAATTTAAATTGGAAATGAAAACTCTTATCTGCCCTCTCTTTCTTAAAAATAACCTTACTATCGTCCACTAATTTTCATAGAATAATTCCTAAGCAGTAGCAACAATAAGCCTTTTCCCTCTCTCTAGGTCCATTATGACTTTGGTCTGAGGAATGTCCTTTCAGTACTGAGGACTCTTGGAACTCAAAAGAGGGCCAGGCCAAATGAAAGTGAACTAAGTATTGTTATGAGAGGGCTAAGAGATATGAATCTTTCTAAGCTGGTAAGAATCTAATTTAATATTTTAGTAACATGTAGAGTCAAGTCTACTAGATATTTCAAGGAGTTTCGTAAAAGAATATAAAAAAATCTCAAACATCCTTTTCTTTTTAAAAATGGCAACAGTAATCATTATCATTAAACAGCAATGGGAATTTCTTAGACTTGTAAACAGTGCTCAGGGTGCAAAGGTTCAAATAGGTTAATAATGGCTTAGTTGTATCATATTTTATATACTAACTTTTGTACAGACTGACTACTGTACTATATGTAAACTGCATAATTTGAGTATCTAATAAATTAGACTTTTAAAGATTTCTTTCCGAGTAGGATGTTCTTTCCCATACGTGCTGTAATGTTTTACAAACCATTTTTAGAAATGGATTCCAGTGTCTTCTCAGTGGGAAATTTCTTTCAATTTTAAATGTATTTCTCGCATGGCATATGTGTGACATTTTCAAAATGCTGGTTTTATAGTGAGCTGTATCTGGCTATGTTTATGAATGTAAGCTTCTGTATTTAGAAAATACAACCCTACTCTATTATTTTAAAACAGAGATTAATTTTGATTTGAGGGCATTCTTTGATAACCACGCTTTATGCACTTACTTACTTTTTTTGTTTCTTTCAGATAGATGAAGATGAGCCTTTGTTTCTCAGTCTTATCAGTGATCTCTTTCCGGGCTTACAGTTGGACAGTAGTACCTATGTTGAGCTTCAGGCGGCAGTGGCTAATCAGGTTGAAGAGGCAGGATTGATTAACCATCCACCATGGAATCTTAAACTTATTCAGGTAAAACTTTTTTTTCCGAAAACATTTTTAACAAACAGGAGTCAGAACACCATATTAGTAGTTAAAATGCTGTTTCACTCAAGGACCTGTGCTTCCAATATGGGAAAAAAACAAGGGTTGTGTGTACACCACATTAAGGAAGACCAATCCAAGGGACTTAAGTTTTTACTTCTTTAAATAATACAGAAGAAGAAAGAAAAAAAACTTCAACCAACCAACCAAAGACCAAAACAAATAAAAAATACCCAAAGAGAAACCACAAATAAAAAAACCCAAACCAACCAACCAACAAACAAAAACACCAAACAAAACCAAACAAGAAAACAAACGAACAAACAAACAAAAAATACCCAACCTACAAAATCCCAAAAGAAAATCCAAACCTTAGAACATGTTGTTAACCCAGCCTTTTCCAGATATGGTGATGCACTTCCAAGTGCATCTAAGTTATCTGAATGAAGCAGCAAAGCACCTACATGGTTCTCTAACATGAGTTTCTTAGACTATGGATTGGGAGGCATTCTGAAGGTCAAAGCAGTAAATAAAGAGTGAGAAGAAACACAGACTTGGCACAACTCCTAAGTAGAAGGAAAGAGCTAGAAGAGCTTTATAAGGGCAAAGAGAAATGTAAGAGATATGTATTTATGACTTAAATATATTTCTCTAATGAAGAGTCCTCATGATGGGTTTTGATTTTTTCATATAAGTTTTGAGAACCTATACACTGGTTGGGTAATCATCCAGCTTACCTGTATTGAGTTGAAAGAGTTAAAGTATAAGGATATAAGGAGCATATATGTCTTAGCATATGCTATGGCAAGCTTACGGAAACCTATAACAAGGCTAAGCATGCAAGTAAACATGCATGTAGGCACTATAAAATGAAAGAACAAAAAAATAGTGTCAGTAAGAAGAGTGGCACTGCCGTACACTGGGAATTGTTTCTCTCAAGCATGTGTGTGATTGAAGATTTAAGCTATAAAGAGATTTAAAAGCTTTCTAGACTTCAAGGATGTGAGCAAACCCACCTACTGTCAATTTGTGGTGCTCAAAGCTAGCATCTTTCTGCAGTGCATGGCCACCTGAATACTGTGGGAAGACCTGACCTACATGGGATACGTATCCCTCTGTTACCTTCATGCAAGAGTTCTAGTAAAAATAAGTAAGAAAATACATAGAATCTGAATGAATGTGTAGCAGAAAGTTGTTACAATGTTACAAAGTTGCCTACTTTTGACATGAAAAAAGCTTGATTCTTGGCACTGGAGGAATAGCATAGAGCCTGTGGGCTGGCAGCTTGCTAGGAGTGTAGTATGTTTTGTTTAGTTTGTTGCAAGCTTTTTAGACCAAAGTGTGCTCTTATTGAAAAGTAAAAGAGATGAAATTGTTAAAGTGTTGCAAGAAATTATTTTGACTTCAGAATATTTGTAAGACATTATGTTTAGTAAACTAATGATTTAATGATTAAACTGTAATTTTGGATTATGGAAATTTGTGTTTAGTGACAGGTAATCTTTGTGATGTGTTGTTGATTAATGAATATGTAGGTATTTAATACGAAGAAAAAAAGGTGCTTGAATTGCCTTTTGGACCTTTACTCCAATTAACATTTAAATGGGTGACACTTGTATTTCTGACATGAAATCATGTTTGAAACTATCTTTGAATTGATTATTAAAGACAGTTAACTCATATTTTGATAATCTTTATGCCAACACACTTGCCTATACACAGCCTTCTTTAAGGAGCAAACTTAGCAAATGCAGCAGCCTAACAAATAATGAGACAATCATTAAACAATTATAAGTTGACAAACTAGAGAAGTAACTAGAGCATTATTGGTTTTTGTCTTATTGTTCTAGTCTTTTCTTTTGAGCATACACTTGAATGAAGACAGGCTGAGAAAGTTGGGGCTGTTCATCCTGGAGAAGAGAAGGCTGTGTGGAGACCTCATAGCAGCCTTCCAGTATCTGAAGGGGGACTATAGGGATGCTGGGGGTGGACTCTTCATTAGGGACTGTACTGATAGGACAAGGGGTAACGGGTTCAAACTTAAAACAGAGGAAGTTTAGGTTAGATATAAGTAGGCTGTTTACTGTGAGGGTGGTGAGGCCCAAGGAAGTTGTGAATGCTCCATCCCTGGCAGTGTTGAAGGCCAAGTTGAATGGAGTCTTGGGTGACATGGCGAGGTGTCCTTGGCCATGACAGGGGGGTTGGAGCTATGTGATCTTAAGGTCCTTTCCAACCCTAACTATTCTATGATTCTATATAATGAGGCAGTAGGTTTTACAATTAAATGCCTGAGACAATATAATGAGATTTGATATCTTACTGTATAATTTTCATCATCTCCCTATCCTCTCCTGCCTGGAACTCTTAGTACAATGATTAAAAATACTGCAGCGGTGCTCCATTTTTGAATTTTCAGGTCTCTTTCTCCATGCATAACTTGTAATTGAAAGAAACAGAACCACAGTGAGGTTATCTAGACATTTTGTGGACTATCAGGTAAAGCATATATACTTATGAAACCAGAAATGCAAATTGGAAACTTCGCACTGGGTTATGTTTGATTTTAGAAGTGATGAAAAAATTGAATTCTGAGTATGCAGTTTACGCCAAATCTGATGTTTAGCTCTGTTCAGATACTGCATGTGAAACTATAGCTACAATAAAGCTAGAGAGTGGTTCAGTAAAAAATGTTCTTTGCATTCTGTCAGGATACCAGTAGGACTGTGTCTCCCCTGGTATATCTTTGCAGTTTAGCTATAGGAAAAACTGAGGTACAGCACAAACACATGAAAAACTTACAGTTCTGAGATCAGATCAAAGCTCTGTCTTGCAAAATATTGTGTTTGATCAATTATGAATACCTAGGGAATAGTATAAAAACAGGGAAGTACATATTGATAGCTCCCAGCCTACTTCCACATAGGTGTCTGAATCCATTTCCATATCCACTGCCATCCATTTTTCCTTGAACGGGTCTAATTCAGTTACAGCTTAATTATTTGTGTGAGAAGATATACCTTCTGTTTGTTTTGATCCTGTCCCCGCAGCTTCATTTCATATCCCAAAAATCTTTGTATTAGAAGAGATAATGAATTAATTATTGCTAGATTACTTTCTCTGTACCACCTGTAAATTTCTAGATGCTTGTCAAGCAGACTTCAGACTTAGATTTGCCAGGCTGAGGAGTTCAGCAAACCTAGTCTGACTGATTGAGTTTCAGTTACGTGGAATATGTGGTGTCTGAATTGTGCGTAGCATATCATTGTGGCTGAGGCCATGAAGACTAACTTCAAAATGTTTGACAAATCATAGAATCAGAATAGTTAGGGTTGGAAAGGACTTTAAAATCATCTAGTTCCACCCCCCCTGCCATGGGCAGGGACACCTCACACTAAACCATGCCACCCAAGGCTCTGTCCAACTTGGCCTTGAACACTGCCAGGGATGGAGCATTAACAACTTCCTTGAGCAACCCATTCCAGTGCCTCACCACCCTTACAGTAAAGAACTTCTTCCTTATATCCAATCTAAACTTCCCCTGTTTAAGTTTTAACCTGTTACCCCTTGTCCTATCACTACAGTCCCTAATGAATAGTCCCTCCCCAGCATCCCTATCTTTGCTTTGTTTAACCTTTCATTTTGCCAGTATCAAATGCTTCAGACTATCAGCATAACCTACATTAGCCACAATGAACTCATGCTATGCTCCGCACATATCAGGGTCTGTTTGCATCTTTGAAATACTCCCTCTATATAGTCAAAATCATTGTGTGAGCTACTGCACTAGTCTACCCAATAAGCAGCTTCATGGGACAGCCTATGAATTCTCCAAGAAATTGTCTGGATTTGATATAACTAGAAGAGCAAGCAAATCCAACTCAGTAATTACTACCCTTTATTATTACTAATAATATTATTTAGAGGAAAATAGGTAATTAGAGAATAATTTCCTACTAGATAGGTCAAAAATTTAAGGTTAAATTTTCTAGGATGGAATTTCAATTTTAGCCAAGCTCACTTTCTTCTCGATGGTCACCACAAGAAGAGAGGGCAACCCCCCCCCTCCAAGAAACCAAACCAAAGGGAACAAAACAAGATCATAATACACCTCAGAAGCCTCTCACTGGGATAAAAGCCAAATGGTAAGTATTTCATGGAACTGCCTCATCTTAATATCTTAACTGTGATACTAAATGTCATTAACGTTTTCAATGTGTGAAAATTAACTTTCCTTTCAGGAATTAATATACAGTAACAAAGACGATATGTTTTCCACTAATGAAATGAAATCAATGTAATCTAACACTGTCATGTACTAACAAAAAACCCCAAAAAACAACAACAAAAAAAAAACCACCAAAACCACAAACAAAAACCAAACATGAAACTGCTCCTCTTCCTTCCTTCCTGAAGGTAAACAGTGACATCATAAGGTACCATACAGACCAACATTAAAAGCCACCAGAAGTTATCTCCTGATCACTTTCCTGCTTATAGACATCTCTTCACAGAAGGAGTTTTAGATTGTAGTATTTGACGAAAACCAAGACAATACTTAACAGTTTTCTGAAGAATAGGGGAAACCTTGAATCTTATCAAATAGGCTTTCCAGTTAAGAAAAGTAAGAATCTTCAAATCAACAACAACAGCAACAAACTCAGAAGACTCAGAAGACTTCAGGAATGATGTGCTTGGATGTTACATGTGGGGGAAAGATAAATGGTCTGGATCTCCCTCCCACTCCCATCCCATGAAAAGATTGTTTGATACATAGCTGTTAACATGTACACACACTAAGGTTTTGCTCTTGTATTTATAGAATGAGTTATGTCTATGTACAGTGACAAAACTATTAAAGAGCCACCAGGTGTACCTGCTTCCCAAAACTTGCAAAATTTTATTGGCAACAAAGTGCTGCACAAAAAAACATAAATGCATTTTGAGTAACTTTAAGGTGGGAATAAGGCATGCACTTGCAAACCTGATGAGAGAGCAGTAACATTAACAGCAGTTTGCCTGCTTCAAACTCAGGGCCTCAATGAAAAACAATACAAACAATAAACTCCTTGACTATTTTATTTTCTAACCAAAGAAGGCTAGGTAAACAAGAATCATTAAAATAAACAACAGATAAAACAATCTTGGATTTCGATAATAACTATCTGAGGTAAATGTGGTGGTAGTCACAAGTTTTGAACTCTGGATTAGAGTATGAGCCACTACTGTGGGGCTGGGTGCACTACGTGGGATAGAACGGAAAGTTATCCCCTTACGACCTCTTTATTCTTGGCTTCAGAAGTTATTTCATGGATCAGTAACCATGTTTAACTAGCACCTTTGCCAAAACACATATCTTTACCTCAAAGGCCCCAACTCAAGTCTGGCGTGGGTTTTTTTTTGCCTTTTTTTTTTTTTTTTTTTTTGATACTAAAGATAAAAGTAGCATGATTTTAAAAGTAGACCCCGACTTCAAAACGGAGGGTCTGCAAACACAAACAAGACCTCCATCGTACATCAAAGCTTCAGACGCTACAACGGTGAAAAAAATATGCTTGAGTGGCAACATTCACCACTGCGAACTCAGGAGCATACCGCCTAAAGGGCTGCCCGTATTAAACGAAGTATTAGGAACTGCCAGAGAGGAAGACGGAAAGGAGGAGACCTCCTCAATGCGGGAAACAAAGCGACTCCGAGCATGAGGCGCCGCGGAACCGGCGCTCACGGCGCCGCACAAACAGAAGCTCAACTTTTGCCCGGGCACGTCTTCAGGGGAAACCCAGAGGCCGGAGCAGGCCCTCAAATCCCGAGGGCTGCCCGCCGCCCTCTCAGCCCCGCAGGCTCCTCTCGCCCCCCCTCAGCGGCGCGCTGGCCGCCCCACCTCCCCGTGGCTAGCTCGGGCCCCCGCGCCCACCTTGGCTACCGAAGAGACTCCATAGCTTGGCGAAGATCAGGCCCATGCCTGGTCTCGGCTTCCTCCTGAGC
>JANHGB010043222.1:0-21937 GCA_026283785.1 Coracopsis vasa | reverse complement strand
CATTATTATTATTATCGGTGGTAGCAGCAGTGGTTTTGTGTTATATATGAGTTACTGAACTGTTCTTATCTCAACCCATGGGAGTTGCATTCTTTCGATTCTCCTCCCCATCCCTCCGGGAGAAGGAGGAGGAAGAATGAGCGAGTGGCTGTGTGGTTCTAAGTTACAGCTGGGCATAAACCACAACAATGAGCAATATCATCAAATTGTCAATAGCAAGTTACTAGATTTCTGGAATATAGTTTATTAGAAACAGAGCAAATCAATAATAAAATAGTATATTTTAATCTAGTTTTTAAAACACAAAATAGAATTTAATGTGCTACATGCATTAACTGACCAGAATTGAAATAAATATATCAGAGAGATTATAAGAATTCATCCATGCTTAAAGGTGGAAATGGTTAGGCGTCATCTGCTTTTAGAGTTGTGAATATCCCCCTAGATAGTATAAAATCCCTTAAAAAGCTGTTCTGTTATCCTAGATTTTAAATTACATTTTTATGTAGATATAATTTAAAAGGATAGCTGATGATCAGATTACTTAAGTAGTTTTGAAAAATTCATCCAGTTTCATATAGATATCTTTAATCTATTTTCTTGTGTTTGTCATTCTAAATTTTATTTTAGTCTTTGATAACCTGTATTCAGATTATGATTTAAAGTTTGAATACATGTAAGTAATGCATGTGCATATATGTATAAAAATAAAAGGTGATTATGTAATATTTTCTTAATGTATAATATTTTAAAATCTTTTCAGTCTATTAATCTTCTGGAGGGTTTGATTCCATCGAAGGAAGAAGGTGGTTTATCAGCTGTATCTCATCTGCATAAATTGTTCTGCTTCGCAATAATGTGGAGTTTAGGTGCCCTTCTGGAGCTGGAAAGTAGAAATAAACTTGAAGCCTTCATTAGAGATTATGATAACAAATTAGACTTACCAGAAATCTTGCCTGGCACCAATCAAACGATGTATGAGTTTTATGTTTCTGGTCGTGGTAAGAAAAAGCATTAACATCCTTTTTTATAATGGTATTTTAAAATTGAGTATGGCTTCTTTGAAACTTAAAATTATTTCTATAGTCCTTATTATACAATGATATGAACAGAGATTTTTGACAACAGTATAGTACTAACACAGATTCTATATGCAGCACCTCTGTGGAGTGAGAAGTCAGAAACAATGGATAGTGTGTTCATTGGTAACATTTTCTTATTTCTTTTGTTTTTAATTCTTACAGATTTCTTTTGCATTAATTTAACCAACCTACAGTTTTAGATAATTTATTCTTAGGCTGTATTAGCCTAAATTAATATAATTTTATATTGAATTTCCTCGCAGCTAGTATTTTTTGTTTAAAAATATAATATGATTTTAATTCCTCTTAATTATTATTTATATTTTATAATCAATAATAAATCTTAATATTTTATAAACTGTAAGAATACTGTTACTTTGAATATTGCAACTATTAATATTTTGAATAGTGTAATGTTTTCTGCAGTGAATAGTTTAAATAACATATACAACCACTGTCACAAAGAACTTACTGTTCTTTCAGAGTATATTCTCACAGGAATATGTCTATTTTTCATGTATTCAAATTCATAATTTTTTGACCAGCAATGTTGATTTAGTGTAACACATACACAGTCCATATTGTCACATTCCATACTTCACCAGCAGTGTGAGAATGTGTTTCTAGGTAAACATTCTTTGGATTTTTTATTTATATAGCTACATATAAATGTAAAAAATATGTATATATTTAGTAGGACTGTAGACTAATTAAAGGTCATGACTACGTATATCTTTTGTTACATGTGGTTTATCTAGATTTGAGAAAATTTATGCCTCTTTTTTTGTCTTTTCAGGTCGCTGGGAGCACTGGAGTAAAAGAGTTCAGGAGTATGTTTATCCAAAAGATAGTATCCCAGACTATGCATCTATTCTGGTTCCAAATGTTGACAATGTCACAATTCAGTTTTTGATAAACACAATTGCAAAACAACAGAAAGTAAGTACAGGATTAGTTATTTAAGTTTATGCTTACTATATGAAATAAACAGAAAGCTATTATAACGTATCTGGGGGTTGCAATCTTTCTCCATCTTCTCTGTCTCTACTCACTGCTTGCCAGGTGCATCATTATTTGCATATTGCTCTATTTTGATTTTGTTAACATGAATACTCTGTACTTACTTCTGTGCTTGGGCAAAATGTTTAGAATACCCTTTTTAGATTGGTTTTTTTTGTCATAAAAGTTTAGTTCCAACAACCTATTATCTTTCTTAGAGAAAGACATAAAACCTTGTGCTTAGTCTTCACACCATATTAATTTTTCTGATTTGTGCTTTCTGGAAAAAGGAAGCGAGGAAAATAAATTTCACAAGGTACTTCAATAAAACCATGAATGTCCTAACTTTATTTTTTTTCCTCTTACTAGGAAAGCAGTAGTTAATAGCAACTATTAAAAAAGAGAAAGCACTACTCACAGAGCTTTAATCAATAAGGACCAATCTGGTGTCATGGCTTTTGGCTCAGGCATCATTAAACAAGAGTTATTAAAATATATATATAGGCTTGTTTTCAAACAGATGAAGATCTGAAAAATACATATTTTGCTTTAGCACAATGCTTTTAATAACCTTAGCAACTTCCTATGGAAATTTGTGTCAGATTGTCAAATATAAGTCGATGTGTACTCCGTTTTTAGTAGATGGAGACAGTATTAGAAATACCACCATCACATGAGTCAGTGCTGGAACTTGTTTGTCGTGGTTTAAGCCCAGCTGGTAACTTAGAACCACGCAGCCACTTGCTCACTCCCCCCACTTTTTTCCCCCTGCTCCTGGAGGGATGGGGAGGAGAATCGAAAGAATGTAAATCCCACTGGTTGAGATAAGAACAGTCCAATGACTAAGGTATAACACAAACCACTACTGCTACCACCAATAATAATAATAATGATAAGGGAAATAACAAGGGGAGAGAATATAAAACTTAAAGGGGACAAGGAAAACAATAAACACAAATGATGCACAATATAATTGCTCATCACCCACCAACCAATACCCAACCCGACCCGAACAGCGATCTGGGCCTTCCGGGTAACTCCCTTCAGTTTATATACTGAGCATGATGTGCTGTGGTATGGAATACCCCTTTGGCTAGTTTGGGTCAGGTGTCCTGTCTCTGCTTCCTCCCGGTTTCCTGTGCTCCTCCTCGCTGGCAGAGCATGAGACTGAAAAGTCCTTTATCAGAGTAAGCATTACTTAGCAGCAACTAAAAACATTGGTGTCTTATCAGCATTGTTCTCAGACTAAAGTAGAAAACGCAGCACTGCACGAGCTGCTAAGAAGGAGGAAAATAACTGTTGTGGCTGAGCCCAAGACACTCTTTTTTCTGTAGAATTCTAGGATTTTGACAAAAAGTCTGTTGGGTTTGATGAAACTGTCCAGAAGACATAATGTGGCTATGCCTTTGATGTATCTGATGCAAATTGTGGAAACATGCAAAGTCTTTATATTTAGATACTGTCTAAAAATCTGTTACAGGCAGTTTTGCTCATAGGAGAACAAGGGAGTGCAAAGACAGTCATGATTAAGGGATATATGAAGAAATACGACCCAGAAGAGCATTTGTCAAAAAGTTTAAACTTTTCGTCTGCCACAGAACCATTTATGTTTCAGGTAAAAGTATAGAATTTAAGTAATTTTTGCATATAATTTACTTGCTAAGTATTTAAAGTGTACTTAATTCTGATTATAAAAGAAGTGATTTAGAAATAAAGTCTAGAAGACTTTTTTCCTCTAAGTCACTTAAAACACTTCAGAAAACTCCATTAAAAATAACCTTGCAGATCAGAATAAAATATAGTCACTCACGTAGAGATACATATATTCATGATTGCTCTGTGCTTTTTCATTATGGAATTCTAAGAATCCGTTTACTGCTGAAGACCTTTCCTTTTCATTCTAGATTAATGACAGTTTCTAGTTACACTTCAGTTTTTTCTTGATTCTTTAGTTTATACCCGTAATGTTAATTTTTCTTAAATAAAAAGCAGATTTCAACTTATAGGTCCTGTAAGCTGAATTGGCTTCATTACCAATTCAGAGCAATGAATCCAAGGTGACAGTCTTCCAGTAGGATAAAATAATCATCTTGGGATATTTCTTGATTCAAAAGCGTGCTCAGTGGAGAAGGTGTTACAAACTCAATTGCAAAGTCAAGCATCTTTTTAAGAAGCTAATGTAAATGTTATTAAGAAAATGGTGAAAAGTCATGGCTTAAACATCTATTTTTTAAAGTTCCAAACTCACAGAATATCTGCTGAGCTTTTATGTTATGCGTAAGATCTCTGGCCATGGTTTATATCAAACAAGCAGGACAGAATAAGGCAAGCATCCTTTCATGCATGCAAGATTAATTGATCAATCAGTATATCTGTCTCAGTATCCTTTACTTAGTGTATTATAGGTCCCTAGAACTTTACTGTCCTGAAAACAAAACACAGACTTCCTTGTCTCTGGTACAAAGTCTGTAAAAGATCTTACCGTGACTTATCTCTGCTGCAGTCCCACAGTACCTCAGAAGAAAAGCTCTTTCTCTTCCTCCAGCAAGCTGAATGCATAGCTCACACTGCTGATTTCTAAGAGAGAAATGTAGCAGAAAAACAATTTAAATGCTTCTAAACACTTGATAGAACCACACTCAAAATAGTCTTTTCAGTCTCCATTCTGAGGATATGTGAAAGATTGTGTGATTTTGGATGTGTTATATATGCTACAAAGTTCTTGATTTCTTATGTAATTGCTTTCTTTCTCTTACCAGTTTATTTTTTTTTTTTTGTTACATATATTCTACATTTTTTACCTTAGAACACTCAGCTAATTATTTTCTGTTGTGAAAAAAAAATGGGACAAAAACACTGGACAAAACATGTATCTGTTTTCTGTTTCAAAAATGCTATTTTGATCGTTATGACAGCATGTGCTACATTACTCATATAGGATGATATGCTTGTAAAAAAGAAAACTAATTTCTCTAGGGAAAATATTTGCTACCATCCTGTAAGATTTTTTTTTTTTCTGTCATAGTTTATGTTCTAGATATCTTTAGAAAGACTGCAGAGCTGTAGAACTTTGAGGATACACTTCAATTAAATATCCATGCCTTATTTGTCTATTGCACCCTGATTCTTATTTAGTTAAAGACAGTCTTAAAAAATTATTGACACCAAAATGTTAAAATGCTGCATTTCTTAGCTTACAAGACATGTAGAAAATAACTGGAAAAGAATGCAAGTGGCTTGCTGTTCTAAGAATCTATGGTTTGCTGTTCTACAGCAATATATAAATTTATATTTAATATAAAACAACTGAGCTTAGCTAGGGAAATCCAAATCATAATCTTCAAGACTGTGCATGAAAAACTCTGAAATCAGATTCCATTCCTCTCCAGAGCTATCCTTTGGAAGAGTGATTGTTAAATGTCTTTCTAAATAAGTCCAGTATGTATAAAAATTATGCTATAGATAATGAAAATACTATTTGTGCTTGTTGATATTCTAATTATTGCTCATAATTAATACAGTTTTGATTAATCTTTCATTTCTCAAATTGTGTGTGCTACCTTCCCACTCTCACTGATTTGAGAAGCAAGAGGAAAAAAAGTAATAATGCAACAGAATTCAAAACTTCAGATTTCTTTTCTTTTCTTTTAGCAGTTTCTCTTGCATTAATCTTGATGTATTTGAAGACTGAAATATAATTCACAAGAAGATGTAATATTTCATATGGACATAATGCATCATACCAAAATTAATGTCATTTCAGTTTCGTGACTTCATGATAATAATGTGCTTCAATGCAGATAATTAAGTAATAATTTCCATGTCTGAAAACTTTATAAAAATTTCTCTGGTAGCAGAGACATAGTCCTAAGGCCAGGAAATTGCATGGGAATAAGTGTCGTGAACAGGAGAATTCATCATTCCTTAATGATGAATCGAAAATGAAACTGCTAACAAAAAGAGGAAAACGTTGAAGTGCTTTAGCAGAAAGCAATAAGTAGTACATTTTTTAGCAATACATTTTAAATATTGTTGCTTTAGATGCAAAACAAGAATCTTCTTTACTTTTTAGAGAACAATAGAGAGTTATGTGGACAAACGTGCTGGAAGTACTTATGGACCTCCTGGGGGCAGAAAAATGACTGTTTTTATTGATGATATCAGTATGCCATTTATCAATGAATGGGGAGATCAGGTAAAATATTTTTATCAAATATGAGTTATTCTCAAATTGTTGTGCTTTTTTTTTATATACGTGGGAATCAGTGGACTTCCTCAATAGTATAATTAAGTATTAATTATTGGAAACGCTTTCTAATATGGTACACTGATGAAGAAAAAAAGAAAGTAAACTAGATTTACTGTAGAAACACGGATGATAATGGTGTCATATATTACATTATCTCCACTTCTCATATTTTTATAAGACTAAATAAAAAGTGTCACTGTACTAAAGTACCATATTGTTAATTTCAAGATTGACATTAATTTGAGAGCACCAGTAAACAAACTTTTCGCAAAATGTAAATGTGACACCTTGGAAAAAGTAACAAAGACTGTGTCCAAATTCAAGTGTAAAACATAGGCTTGAAAACTGGATTAAAGATTATTTGCCTCTTGATAAGCCCATGTAGTTTGGGTGTGTAACATTCATTTGTCTATACAGACTCAAAATCAGGCAAAAATACCTCATAATTCCTTCCCATAGTAGGTCTGAAGAATTTCCACTTGGCATGTATTTAAGTGGCATTATGAATACTAGTGAGTCTATGTAAACTCAACAGTTCCTCCTGTTCACTTTAGAAAGCAGTTTTTGTCAAAATGCAAGCCAGGCATGTGTTTTCAATGTCTGAAGCATAATGTGGCCTTCTACCAAAATGCTGTATCTCAGTGGTGGTTTGTATCATTTGCTCTCACTTGAGATTGAGATCTCCCCTATGGAAGGACCTCCAATAGGTCATCCATTATAGCCTAAAGAGAGTGCTGAAATGTTTTTAATGGGATGATGGTTTCTGATCAGTGCCCTGTTGCACATCATGTGGCTTTTTATGTGAGCACATAGGGTTTGCTGAATATCATTGGAATAGTCACTATGGAGGGAAGCTCTGGTGCCTCCTGATCCATACACTTACTATAGAGTGGAATGTGGAGTCAATAACCTTTTCAGAATAAACAGCTTCCTGTTTCAGAAAAGAATTAGTTGTTGGGTTTCAAAGTAGGCCCAGGGGACAACTGAAAAGCATAGTTTGAACATCATGAGCTGAATATCCAGCAGCAAAATATGGAACTTTTTTGTTTTTCCAGTTCATTGCCTTAACTTTACGTAGTTTAAAGGAATATCAAACACATTCTGTTGATATTGTATGGTAGTACAGCCTGAAAGTTTAATCTGAGTTTAGAAGTGAGAACCTCTCTCTAGGGATTGGTGGTAGAGTTACAAGATTTTCTTTTTTTCTTGTTTGAATTTCTAATTTGTACAAGTCATGTAAACTTACAGATAACAAATGAAATCGTTCGTCAGATGATGGAAATGAAAGGAATGTACAGTTTGGATAAACCTGGAGACTTCACTACAATTGTAGATGTTCAGATAATAGCTGCAATGATACATCCTGGAGGTGGTCGTAATGATATTCCCCAGCGTTTAAAAAGACAATTTTCTGTATTCAATTGTACATTGCCATCCAATGCATCCATTGACAAAATTTTTGGTACTTCTTCCTTGTTTTGATACTTCTTTTGTCATTTTGTTGGTTTTTTTGTTTTTTTTTTTTATAAATGATTTAAAATGTGTAAAAGTATGTTCTCTTTCCTACTTTCACTATGTAAATTCAGAGTACTTCCCATGAAAAAACTGAAGCTGTATTACAGCAAAAATAGTGTTGTAGGAGAGAAATTAACCCCTTTAAATGCTTGTCTTCCTAATTTTGGATAAGCGAGATAATAAGAAAGTAATGTCATTTTCTGGAATTAGATGAGCACTGCTACTATTATGTAGGTTACAATTCTACCTCTGTACTGTCTGAAATGGCCTCTGTTGGTAAAGATTTCAATTGTGTTAACTTTGTCATTACAGTGTATTATTAAATGCCAGCACTTACTGCTAGTTGTTTCTACACCAGTTCAGAAAAGCCATGAACAGGAGAGAAAAATTAATTTCATCTGTAATTTAAAAGCAAATTAATGTTTTAAATAAGTACTTAGATATCTTGCTCACTACCTAACTTATTATAGCCTACAACTTGAGATCAATTATATATTGAATTTTATCTTTTCAGGTGTTATTGGCTGTGGATACTTTGATTCCTGTAGAAATTTCAACCCTGAAGTATGTGATATGGTGGACAAATTGGTCCCAACAAGTAGAATATTGTGGCAGTGGACAAAGGTATAAATTACAGGGAAAGTTTTATCACAATAAACCAGGAGAAAGATGGGCTAAAAAGATTTGGAGCTAAAATCTGGAAAATATCTGATTTTGATATAGAAGACAGATGAATGAAACTATCAGACCATTTATTCATCTGGATTTATTCATGTTACGCAAAGTTTCAATCACTATAGCTAATGAACAGGGAGTGAAATTCTTTATAAATTATAATTTTTAATTTACAAAGCCCAGAACAACATATGAAATAATTACATAAGAGTTGAGTTTTAGATTAAGTGTTAGATCCTCTTCTAAACAAATAAGATATTTTTGATGACTTCTTAGAAAGAGTTTGATCACAGCATTATGCATGAAAACTAGTAGTTTTGTTATTTTTATATTTTATGTGTGATGTTAATAATAATTTTATATTATTATATATTATATATTCTTATATATTATACATATTATATTATATATTATATATTCTTATATGTTATACCTATTTTGAGTATGAGCAATACTTTCCTTTAGGCAAAGATGCTACCTACACCATCTAAATTCCACTATATCTTCAACCTTCGAGACCTTTCTAGAATTTGGCAAGGAATGTTAAATATAAAGGCAGAAGAATGCAACAGCACCAGTGTCCTTGTAACACTTTTTAAACATGAATGTACCAGAGTGATTGCTGACAGGTATAATAACTATAGAATTTTATATTTAATCGGTTTAGCTATTTACTGCATTTATACTCATATATTTGTATAACTTCTTATTATGATTGACCTTATTAGGCTGATACATAACATCTTGTCTTATTTTACATGCAGTCTGCATTGTGGTATTATCCCAAGAAATGTTGTGCTATATACTGATAGATTACTCAGTAATTGGATGGGCATATCCAAAATATATTCTTTGTTCTAACCCACTTTTTTTTCACTTAACTTTGGGTACACTCAGCCAGTTCTTCTGTGAAAAAAGAGGATTGTACAATGTCCTAAATTTTAACACAGAGAATAATTTAGCATTGCTTTGAATTCCTCACAGAAAAAAGTCTCTCATGCTTGTGATTAAAAAATGGCCGATCTCTTCTAAATCTTTAAAATATTCGTAAAAGATATAGCTATGAGCTGTACGTATTAAAAAGTCAGTAATATTTTTGTACTTAGAGTGTTTGAGTGCTGAAACTATAGACAAAGCAACTGTTAGCATTTCATTACCATTTCAGGTAAATGTTAGAAACAGTTCCAAACAAAACATAGACCATTGTCAACCAGTTTTGTTTAATGTCCCTACCTGTATTTATAGAATCACTCATTTTCTTCCATGTAAACCCTGAATGAGCTGGCAGATGCCCTGTCATTTTCCCCAGGAAGGCACAGTAACAAACTCGAATTAAGAGCCAAAGAAGTAAGATAGCTATTATGACCAGTTCCAGTATTCCAGAGGAACTCCAATTTCAATATCATGCACACTTTCTGCTCTCCCTGTAAATACGTATGCTGAGTCCAGAAAATGCATGCAGGAAATCTAAAAAGAAGTCTTATCCAGCACATGTCAAAGATATATAAATGAAGGCCAGACTTTTCTGATGGCTTTAATATTTATTTCTCTATAATCTGAGAAAGCTTTCTCAGTGGAAATCCACTACTAAGTCTAACAGTGCTGATATTTGTAAATGCCTGAACTACTGTGTATTATACAAACTTACAAATTACCTGAAATTGATGTATATGCATTTATATGTGCACTAGAGGGCTCTTGATATAAAAAGGGGGAAAATGTTTAATTTTAATTTGAAGTTAGGATCATACCCATGATGCAAAAGTATCATATAGCCTTGAGTATATTATTTTCTGCTTTCAAGTTTCAGCCTATCTCTTCTCCAGGCTGAACAGCACCAACTTTCTCAGCCTGTCTGCGTACAGGAGGTGCTCCATTCCCATTATCATTCTAGTGGCCCTCCTCTGGACTTGCTCCAACAGCTACATCTCCTTCTTATGTTGAGGACACCACAACTGTGCACAGTACTCCAAGTGAGGTCTCATGAGAGCAGAGCAGAGAGGCAGGATCACCTCCTTTGACCTGCTGGTCATGCTTCTTTTGATGCAGCCCAGGAAACAGTTGGCTTTCTGTGCTGCGAGCATGCGCTGCCAGCTCATGTTAAGTTTCTCGTTGACCAACACCCCAATGTCCTAATCCGCAGGGTTGCTCTGAATCTCTTCTCTGCCCAACCTGTAGCTGTGCCTGGGATTGCTCCGACCCAGCCATAGGACCTTGCACTTCACTTTGTTGAACTCATGAGGTTGGCATTGGCCCACCTCTCAAGCATGTCAAGGTCTCTCTGGATGGCATCCCTTCCCTCCAGCATATCAACCGAACCACACAGCTTGGTGTCATCAGCAAACTTGCTGAGAGCGCACTCAATCCCACTGTCCATGTCACCGACAAAGATGTTGAACAAGACCTGTCCCAACATCGATCCCTGAGGGATACCACTCATTACTGGTCTCCAGCTGGACATTGAGCCATTGACAACTCTTTGCATGCGGCCATCCAGCCAGTTCTTTATCCACCGAGTGGCCCATCCATCAGATTGATGTCTCTCCAATATATGACACAAGTCTAGAATTTGCTGTTATCTATTTCTCGTTTCATTCATCTTGGCCCACTAGTTCTTTTCAGAACATTCCTGAGCTCTTCTAGGTACCAGAATATATGCTGCTGCACTCCACTGCAGATCCTCAATCTTTCCTGAGTATATAGAATGGAAGGGTTAATCAAATTTCACTAATGCTTTAAAAGCCTGCAAGCTAAACACTGAAAGGAGATTAAAAAATGTTAGTGAAAATTGTCCACAATTTTCTTACTAATAATTGCACATTCCATTATCCTACTAGTCTTAGTGACTTTTGCATTTCTTTATGGGACTTTCGTGAAAAAGACAGCAGTGGTGTATAACATAATATAACCTAACATATTCTTCTCTGTTAATACTGTGTTCTTCCTAAGGATAAACCATTGAGACTCCTATATACTTTTTGCATCTAAGCAGTAAACTATGCTTTTCTACTGTGTTCAGGGATTTAGGCTCAACATGTATGAGGCCATTTTTTGTTTTAGGAGGTGGTGAGCAACACAGCCATTTATTATTTTTTTTAATAGATGTATAACTGTTTCAGCGGAACTTTGTCAGGAAATCCTTCTTAGCTTCAAAACCTACAGAATTAGGTGCTTTTTCACAAAAGCTTTGAAGGGACTTTATCTCCCACATACAAGAAGCAAGTTCAAATCTCTGAGTCACATCTTACAGCTTTTACTGACAACACCCTGTGCAATTTCTTTATTTGTTTGGGTATGATTTCTCTTTTCTGTTCTGTTGTGTGAAATTAGCATTTTAAAATTTCAAGTTTTCTAAATTAGGACAGTGTTTTAAGGAAACACTCCATCTTTTCTTAATGTTTGCAGATGTGACAGCTTATAAGAACAAATCTATACTTCTGGGGTTCAAGGTAGGAGTTATCCATTTTGTCTGCAACCAAAATATGTCTTTAAGTCAGGTAAGGCTCCTTTCTATCTCCATTTCTGCTGTAACAATTGTAGTAACTTATTATGTGAGCTGGTATGACCAGTTATATAATATTATCAATCGAACACTGTTTAATATAATATGGCATAGGGATGGATCTGTTCCCAAAAATTGTGGCACATAGGCTACTACAAAGATCTTAATATGTCCTTTACAGTTAGGGCTGAGAGAACACATACACATCTACTAAATTATTTGTGACATATGACTGTCATGAAATGGCCATAACAATGACTAAAAATGGAGACCAATGCACTCAAATAAATTCAGTTGGCATATGTACATTTTTTGTATATGAGACAGCACGCTTAAGACTACAGTTATTTTCACACCATTGGCCAGACACCGCTTTAACTCAGTGCTTCTGGATAATAGAACAGGAGCAATCATTTGCTGGAATGACTTTCATGTGAACAGAGATATTCCTGCTCAGCACACAAGTCCTGACTACTCTCTTCCATGCGGTATAATATGAAATGCAGAGATGCTTATTCTGGGTGCTCACCAGAGGCTCTGGAAAAGATTGTCCTCACCAGACTCATGTTTAAAAAAAACCCAGTCTTTCAGGTATGAATACAATGATGTGGTTTAGACTCTTGAAAGCAGATATACCTGTCACAGATGTAGACAGGTTTTGAAATGGTGGGAATCCAGTTAAACAAATAGAAGTGAGGTCCACAGTACAGGTCTTCCTATTTGCCCTCTGCCCTATGATTTTGACCCAACTACTAGACACCCATTTCCAAGAGCAGACAGAAGTTAGTTTTGGAGAAGGATATCTCAGAGTCTTTTGTCTAGGGCATTTTTTTTAGAAGATAAGACATTAAATGAATGAAAGATGTGAACACATGAATCTGCTTAGCCAAGAAGGCAGTTAAAGCTGTCTCTCATATAAACAACTTCTAGCTTACTTAGAAAAGAACGAAAGAAAAATGGTCTTTTCTCTCTGCTGTCACAGAATAAAGGCAGGTGTTTATTCTTGCAAAGGATTCTAGGGCTGGGATTTTAGTGGAGAAAGCTTTTCTTTAATGCCTGATTCAGAATTTGAGCTCTGAAGATGGGTGGGAATTCAGTTATTTCCCCCCCTCAGTCTTTCCTATTGACTGGCTCTAGCTTTCTCCCTGCTTTAGTGCCTGGAGTTACTCAGTCCTTGAGCACTGTGCTCTGCTTAGAGCTGAACATTGGCAGTCTTTCCTGGTGCTAGATGAGCAGATGCAGGTGGATGGGCAGTAATAACAAGTAACACCCTGGACCATTTCAGTCATCCAGGATACATTGATTTATTGACAGGTCAAATGAAGTGGAGTAGCAAAACAATACAGATTACATGTGAGAAGAGCGATGTCTTGCTCATGACCTCTCTGTCCCAGCTTCTGTCTGCAAGGTAAGTGGAATTTCTGTGCCTTGCTCAGAGATTCTTGCCACCTTACGGCTGAACAGTCTGCTCGGTTTTTGCTTCCTAATTATAGTAGCTTTAATATCCAGTTGATTATATGTTTCTGCCATGGCAGAATCCAAGAAACATTACCTTCCATTTATTTTTTAAGTATTTTTTCCTGAGAAGTTACAAATCTGTTCTTTACCTTTTGTTTGTCCTACCATCACTCCAGCTTTTGTTGTAATTTGTCTCACTTTTATTTGTTTTAAAGTGACCCATCCATAATAATTAGAGATCTGATTGAATTTACATCGCTTTATGTTTATACTGGAGAGGTAAGATTGAAAAAAGACACTGTATGTAACCTGCTCACATAAAATAAACCTATACTACAAAATGGTGTTTCTTTGTAGTGGCAATCATGGTCATGTGTCTGTCGGCAGGTATCTCTGTGGAGAAGTTTTATTTTATCTGAGACAGCTAAAACAATTATAACTGGGCAAAATAAAGTAATTGATGAGTAGGTGCAGTTTAGTGCAGCATGAGTAACTGCTCACTCTTCCTTGCATAGTTCTTAACGTTTTGGTTTTTTTTCTGTATAGACTACATTTTATGTAAGGGTAAGCTTTATGTGAGCTCGCTTGGAAAATTGGGCATTGTTTAGTTTCCAAATCTGTGGTTCATGGACTACACCTGTGAGATGTCAATGCATAGTTCACAAAATACTTCAGAAAACTCGTTTTAAAAGCATAGATGTGAATTCCCGCATTCAATTAAAGCTACAGAAAAAAGGAAAGCAGATTAAAGTCACAAGGAGGCTCAAAATTTAGCATAATTTTATTTGTCTATAGAAAAGGAGCAGTGCGGTAATATTGCACAAGACTGCCTGTGGATTTCTCCCAACATGGTCATGTTGGCTTTTGCTCTGCTAAGATTATTTGCCTTTGGAAATCTACATACACATTTACTCTGTAATAGAAAGAAAAGAGAGTTTTAAATCAGGAATTCAGATTAGATCAGTTCAGAGTTATTCTGAGGCTGACATTTAGATGTATGTCAGAAGCTAAAATCCAAATGAAAATCTACCGTATCCCTGTTGCCAAACTTTAGCCTGTACTGTATCCTAATGAACACACTACGTAAACAGATACTATAAGAATCTTAAATTTCAGTATAACTGTGGCCCATTAAAGCTGTCAAAAAGAAATAAATACATCAAATTTCATATCAAAACTCACAACTTCATTTTCCTTGCAGTGAAATCTTTTTGGTGCCATCATCACACTGCAGAAGCATCGCTGAAATGGGCAGTTGATTCTCCTCCTGTTCTCCTTTTTCCTTCTAAGTTGTCCATTGGTTCCTTGTCAGAAAAATAAATAGATGGAGCTCTGTTTAATCCCTAAAGTTGAGGAGAGGATCAGAAAGCATTGCTTGTGCAATTAAGAGAGCTTCCTACAGTGTGTCTTTATGATTTCACAGAAAGTAGAATACATAAACCCCCTCAGACTTGTCTGGATTTGATAGGGGTACTTTCTCTCTTACACTTTCTCTGGCTCACCACTTTCCTGGGTTTGTCTAAAATATTCTGATTATGTAGAATGCCAAACACATACACAGTGTATTCCAGCTGTCTTTTTCATGTAGATGGAAAACCTCAGTAATACTTTTAGAGTTAGTTTTAACTCTTTCTATTAGCTGTTTTAACCAGACTGTTTCCTGTTACATAATTTTAGATTCATAAGAGTATGTATGTTTTAAGTTTAGTTTCATAAGTTTAATAATAATCGGAATAAGGTTTATATGTCTAAACAGATTTGTTCTATATGAGTCAGCTGGATTTAAAAATGTAATTTTCAACTTAATTAAGCTCAAAGAATAGCTGTAGAAACTGAAAAGTAATTAATTTTTTTCTTAACAGTCTTTCTAATAGTGATTTCATATTTCTGAACTTAATAAGCTTAAAAATTGCTGCGTAAATATTTCTACACTATTATGAATATTTCTACAATTATTAGAAAGTTTTTTGCCTCAAAAGACTTGTGTCAAGAATCAGCTGCAGCACTACACAAGACCTTGTTATATGGTACCTAAGACATCACTAATGAAACTACAAAAGTATTAAGCAAACACATGTAGATTTGTACAAAGGATATACAAGATTTACAGCAAGAAGTTTCAAAGAGAAGCTGCTAATTTCATATATTTAAGGTACAGATGCAATTTGTATTCCTTCATAGAAACATCAGCTAGATCAAAATAACCAACATCTTCTGTAGAATATTTTTCCAGTGTTTTTTCCTTGAATTATTTAGTGTCTGAATGCGAAAAGTATTCTTGGTAATAATTTTGCAAATGCTGAAGCTGAGGGTTTTCTGAGGAAAGGAAAGGAAAGAAAAGAAGAAAGCTTTTCTAGCATAGGTTATGGCTCTGATAATACATCCATGCTTACCTCTTTACTTCTGAACAGAACATCCTTTCAACCTTTCAAAATCATAGTAAAACGGGAATATCTTACAAAGTTCCTTTCCTGAAATAAAGACCATAATTACACCACATGTGTTTCTTGTACGAGGGCCTTTATTCTTTGAGAATAAATTCTTGTTGGCTATCTAGGTCTCAAGTGTGTGACTCGTTGCTCTAAGATACACTGTGTGTAGGATAAACACAACTTGCAGCTCATGTCTAAAGCTGTAGAAGAACAGAATAAACAATAATCAATGCATGCATCCATTTTATAAAATAAAATACCAAGCCAATGTAAAATACAAATGTTAAAAGAAGCTAACATCTAAAAAGAGGTTGTAATAACGTAAGAAGATGTAAAGTGGTTAGGGGTGCTCTTTTCTTTGGATCTTCTTTGGGGTCTGAATGTGTTTTTGGGTAACAGAAAGCAGAAAGATTCAGATTTTATCTAATTAACAAAACCACAAAATTTATTAAATCAAAAAGCAACTTCTTGCTTCTTGACAGAAAAGCCAAAAGTGCTGTAAGCATATGTATCACATACAAAGGAACAATTATTTGCCTTTTAGGATTATTCAAAGATGTAGCCTAATTTGTAAAGATTTGCCAGTACAAGTTATAATAACTAGTATGACTATTCTGATATCAATTATCAAAATTTGCCTTCACAAAATTTTTTTACTGCACAGGTATTAATGTTTTAGAAGGAGGAAAATAAAGAATGTATGCCATATTTTAGCTCTAGCCAGACTTCAGACAATCAAATGTTAGAAATGCTGGATCCTTTGGAAGGCTGTTTTTATACAGCAAAAGCTTGGTTCATACAATCCATGGTTATAATTAGATTGTCAATGGAAAAATATACTGCATAGTTGAAAATAATGTAAACAGCCCTTACATCTTTCTTGAAATGAAAATATTTTACAGCTTTTTTTTTTTCATTTGACAATGCAGACAAATATGAAATACCACAAATCTGAAGTTCTACTTTACTTAGAGTATCACCATCTTTTTCTCTTTCTCCACATGTTTCCTAGGAGAATGATAAGCCCCAGTGACTTGCTGAGGCACTGCTTCTGCCTATTCATGTTAGGTCATCCAGTTGGGGAAAAGAAACAGCAATATCTTCCTAATTATCATCATGGCATCTGAGTGCGTAAGTAGGTGAATGATTACAAACATCAAAACATGATTTGAGAATAATTAATTCCCTAAATGAGCATTTGCAGAAAACTGTTTGCAAAAAAAATGAGCTGCAATTTGTTTGCACAAGTGTGTCAAACAACTCTGAATTGCAAACACATTAATAAGAATCTTTCAGCTTTATGACAACTTTTAAGAAGAAAAAAGAGAGAAGGGAAGGGAAGGGAAGGGAAGGGAAGGGAAGGGAAGGGAAGGGAAGGGAAGAGAAGAGAAGAGAAGAGAAGAGAAGAGAAGAGAAGAGAAGAGAAAAGAGGAGAAGAGAAGAGAAGAGAAGAGAAGAGAAGAGAAGAGGAGAGGAGAGAAAAGAGGAGAAGAGAAGAGAAAAGAGGAGATGAACATACATGAAATCTCTCCACCCTGCTTCTTCATCCCCTGTTGCCACCTTTGTCCCCACGAGCGCAGCACACCACTAGTGTGAAACAAGCCTTCCAGAATCCGATCTGACACAAATCACGGGATATAATCGGAGCTGGCAGGCAGGATGAACGACCTAGCTGTGACATTGGGTGAATTTCTCACACTGGGATGAAGCCAGGGACTGCGTGATTCAAGCAGGAAACCCACAGTGGGGCAAATGGGCGCTTGTGTCCTGGTTCTTCCCAGAGTGCAGGACTCCTGCTATTGTCCCTATGGCCACCAGTGGGGATGCCACCATTCAAGGCCAGGCTGGATGTGGTTCTGGTCAACCTGATCTAGTAGAAGATGTCCCTGCTCACTGCAGGGGGTTGGAACTGGATGAGCTTTGAAGATCCCTTCCAACCCAAACCATTATATAGTTCTATGCCCACAGAAAGGCCCAAGCTTGTCCCAGCCCCACATGCCCCCAGTTTTAATTCTGCAGTGATGGGGGTATCCTGGGAGCCATTGGACTGTGTTACCCCACACCAGCGCTGACCCTGCCATGATCACCCCATCCCTGCAGCCCGGCACAAGGATCCCATACAGCAGCCAATGCTACCAGCATCGAGGAGTGAAGCCCCATACAGGAGGATTGCAGAATAACCTATTGGTGACCTGTATAATAATGTTGTCTTCCTCTGTGTCCCTGGGGGCTTTTTATCTCATCTGATGGACAGAAGGATGCTGGCTTTATTATTCATGCAAGAACACCTCTCCCCTCCCTGTGTTAGCACTAACTCAAAGGAAATGCAGCTTGAAAGATGCGCAAGCAGCAAGGCAGCTCCCTGTGTCTGCTCAGGTTCTAGTGGTTCATTGCCCCCACAAAGCCCAAACCCAAGAGCAAACAGGAGCTCCTGAGCCCCTTCCTACCCTTTAATGGCTCTCCAAGCACCTTCTCCTTGCCCGCTACCCACTCACAGCACCTTTTAACACGATGCTGGGAACAGACAGGTACCAGCTCCTCTCCTCTCACCCTTCAAAGGGATGGAGCCTGATCCCTGCTAATCACACATCTGCTGTGGCCGAGTTCACGGTGAGTTCGTTAGCAGCATCGCTTTGGGGGAGGTTTGATTGGCAGCCTTAATAATGCCACGCTGCAGCAGCGAGACCCTGCAGGGCACAGGAAACCTCACTGGGGTACAAGGCGGCTCTTCCTAGGCTCCCTAGGGGATAAAGGGAAGTAATGGTGATGTGTAAACCCCCCAACCCAGTGTGTACCTCAGGCTGCCAAACTGACCTTCCCTCCTGGGATGTTATTTCCCCTCTGTAATTAGGCTTCAGAGCACACAATGTATTGCTGCGTGTGAAATCCACCCAAGGGTGGTGAGGCCAATGTGAGGCTTCCTGCACTGAGCATCCTCTCTGATGGGGTTTTAAGGAGGTGAAGCTCAAACACAGGCTAAAACCTATTTGCAAGATCACCTGAAAACCCCAAACCAGCTCCTACGATCAGAGATAGGGGAAGGAAGGGGTTGGAATGGCTCAGAGCTAAAGGTACAACTGGTGTGAGCTGGAGGACCCGCTTTGTGAATGTGACGGGTGACAAAGCAGTGACACAATGTGGAAAACACTTCCCTTCGTATTTATTTCATGGGAGTTCTCCGGTTGGAAAGATTTCAGTAGCTCAGTGCTGCATGGAAAATAAAGGAATATAAAGATGTCTCTCAGGGATGCGAGGGTGCCGACAGCATTTCTGCTGGGATGCTGGAGCGTCTGGTTAAGGATAGGATGGGAAAACAAAATGCCGTGTAGTGAGCTTGTGCTTACACCACCAGGCAAGCTGTGACTGTCTGAGATAGAAGGACACAAGGAAAACCCTGGGGTGGGCCAGGAGAACTCCTTTCTGGAGAGGATGGAGCCAAACTCAACTGGGAGATGCATGGGGACAGCATGAGATGCAATTGCCTTACATTAGATGTAAGGAAAAGGCTTCACAATGAATAGTAGGCAACAAACAACCAAAACAAATGGGTGATGTTCATCCTTGGAGCTATTCAAACCCTGACCGGACAAGCCAAGGAGCTTGATTTACCTCCGGAGTTGGCCTTAACTTCGAGCTGGCCCCACTTTGATTCAGCAGGAGGTTGGTCCAGAGACCTCCAAAGGTCCCTTCTGACCTCAGCTATCCCAAGTCTAAATTACATTTCCATAATCAGGTCCAGCTCCCAGTGAGGAATGTTGAACTTGTCATGTGGAGACCTGATGAGACTGCTCAGCAGGATGGGTGTGCAGCTCTGTGCACCATTCCTCAGCATTTAGCATGAGAAAGAGCAGCGTTGGCATCTTTAAACTCTCCTGGAGTAAAAGAACCTTTTCTGGGCCATTCCTTCTGCTGAACGCTGCAAGGGGAAGGTGCTGGGAAAGGACAGGGTTTGAAGGAATGAGTTGGAGACCAGCTCCTGCCCTGGGGCTGTCAGCGAATGGTCCATGTGTGTCCCTGCTGCCGTGCCATGGATTTTATCATCTGGAAGTATTTCCTGCTATTCAGCCCTGTTCTGTATATTCCACTCTGTTATTCCCAGCTGAAATCTCTCCCCTGCCCTGCCATGGCACACCCTCTGCAGTGGGACTTGAGCAGCAGCCCAAGGGGGTGCAGGCAGATGGGTGTCACTGTGTGGGGATGGGCAGAGCTGGTGGCTCCCTGAGGATCTGCAGGACACCAGGGAAGGGATGGGATGACACCTCCACCACCTCTGCCCCAAGCTCCCATTGGCCATCCCAGGAAAAACAGCATGACAGAAGGGACCACGTCCTACAAAAGCAACAGTGCAAGCGATACCCCTGGGGTCCTAAAGGGATTGCAGTGAGTCTCCGGCCAACTGTTTAGTCTGGGTCTGATCCAGAAGCCTGGATTACTTAGAGAGATTTTTCATCCTCATACTAGATCCTTATACTATTTTCAGCAATTCCAGTCCTAAGGATGATTCCCAGTCCCTGTATCTGCCCTGGCCACATCCTGATTCAAGTTGCAGGGTGCTGGCACTGCTGTATCACCTCACTGGGAATAAGGATGTAGCTCTGCCACACAAATGATAAACTGAGCACAAAGCTGCATGTTCCTCATTCCCATGTCACCATTGCTGGTGTAGCGGGGGCTGGCCTGTATTTTGCTGCCTCTTTGAAGGCTGGCAAGGACAATGTGTTGTGACAAGCAAACAGGATACCCCACCAGCTTATTATGTGTCATTATACTTATCATATATGTTATGATACTATAGTTATGTATATTTCACATGATGCATGGCCAGACTGGTGCTTCTCAAGTGTGTTTGCAAAGCCCATCCATCACCATTGACTACGCTCAACCCTATGGAGGTGTTCAAGGGCCGACCATGCCGCTGGGATAAATCAGCTCACACCACATGAGCACACCAACAGAGTGGAGTTTACTTTGCTTTTCCAGCACTGGGTTTCTGGAATAAAAAGCAAACTGCTCCAAGGTTTTTTTTGTCCCTCCTGAGACTTCGGTATCAGGCTCTGATAAGCGCTTTCCCGGCCATTACACAAGCAGGGCTGGACATGGGAATGTGGCATGAACAAATGACTTCGAGCACGGTGCTTTGATAACCGAGTTGTTCTGGCTTTCTGGCCTCTGCAAGAGCAAAATAAACCCCATAGCACTGTCAGTGATTTCCCTTCCCTCACCCCTAGATTTGGGCTATCCCAAATTGCTATCCACAAGAATATGGATGGGCCCCTCAAAACCCGCACAAGGTGCTGGCAGACACCATAGATCCTGCCCCAGACCTTGGTGAACAAAAGCCCCCACAAAACCCATAACACGGATGCTTCAACCCACGAGCACCCAGTGATGGGCTCCACATCATGTCCCACATCCCATATCCATGAGCATCCATAAGCCTCAGAGACAGACAGGGAAGATGTTGAGAAACAGGTTTCCCAGACTTGGGGTGAACCCTTTCCAAGCCCTGAATGCTGCTTGTGTTTCAAAGCAAAGGTGATTTAAAACAGCACTTTTGAACCAATAAAGAACCCAACAAAGTCAGCTTGAGGCTTAGTTTCAATCCTTTGGAGATAGGCACCCATGTCAGCTCTAGGAGTGAATTCCATAACTAAACTGCTCTGCCATCAATCTCTCAGGTGAAGGTGGATGAAAATACAGATGGACATAGAGGTGGACAACAGGAATGAGAGGTGTGCCAGGATCATAGAATCACAGAATGGTTTGGGTTGGAAAGGACCTTAAGATCATCCAGTTCCAACCCCCTGCCACAGGCAGGGACGCCTCATCCTAGACCATGTCATCCAAGGCTCTGTCCAACCTGGCCTTGAACACTGATGTTCCCCTTTCCCTTGACATGCTGCTTCCTTTGCTTAAAGGCTGCATAAACAGGGGCTTACGAGGTGATACTGAACCTCTTCTGTGCTCTATGCACAGTGAAAGTCTCCATCCTGTTTGGTTTGAGATGATGAGCTGGAGGTATCAT